>VZTO01021766.1:1752-63709 GCA_013400615.1 Syrrhaptes paradoxus | reverse complement strand
GGAGGTTCCACTTGAATATGAGAAAAAGCTTCTTCACATTGAGGGTGAGAGAGCACTGGAACAGGCTGCCCAGAGAGGTTGTGGAGTCTCCTTCTCTGGAGACATTCAAAGCCCGCCTGGATGCTTTCCTGTGTGATCTGATCTAGGTGTTCCTGCTCCGGCAGGGGGATTAGACTAGATGATCTTTCGAGGTCCCTTCCAATCCCTAACATTCTGTGATTCTGTGAAGATCAGCCTAAATTTGGAAGGAGTCCCCATGTGAAGCTGGCTAACAGCCTAGATCAGTGATTTGAGGTGAATGGGGCAGTTAAAACTTCTCATCAATTTTCCACCATCCATATGTGGTCTTAGTGATGTGTGTTTCCAGCACGTCTATATTTAAGAAGAGTCTGTGGTCTTTCTGAGGGACAAGTCTCAATAGCATTGAGCTATTTGAATAGACATCATTGTACATTCTACCAAAAAATATTTTTTTTATTTTGGTTTTTAACCATTGTGTGACTAATGATGTTTCCTTTGACCCTCTGTAATACACAGCATAAGCTCAAATTCATAATATTTGAACTGTCATGGATTCCTGGGAGGTACTTGGTTCCAAGGCAGTCTGGAGAAGCTTGTGGTTTTATAGCACCTGGGGCTGTAAAGCATGAAACTGAGCAGTTCTCAATGAAACGCTAATGAAAACGTTGCTTTGCTGTTTACTCATGTAACTTGAAATTCTGCTTTTATATGCCACTCTTACACTTAGTTTGGCAACAATACTTAGGTTTTCTGAAGTTGTATTTAGTAAACTGAATGCAGTATACAACTGGTTAGTTTTTTCCCCAATGAAAAGGATTTGTCCTCCTGTCCTTTGGCTCTTCATTCGCTGTAGAGAAAATAATATGTTGTAGTTTTTGTGTAGTTATTGATGAAAAACTGACTAGAAATAGTTTGTGAAATAATGTAATTATCATTCACCTGATGCTCACAAGGATTTACTACTAGTCTGTAAATATTCTATTGAGGATTTACTTTGAAAAACATGTTGGTAATAGAAAGATACTCTGCCAGTAAAAGTGCAGAATTTCTTGGAGAGCTGCATCTTTTTGTCCAGAAGAAAGGCTTTCTCCTGGTGCCAATTTAGAGAATTTTTTTTTCTGGATATATGTGTCTGTTATGTGTTGATCTGCTGTTGTTTATAGCATGGCCTTAGTGAAAAAGCAGGTGGGATTTCCCAAAGGGAGTAATTTAACTTGGGAGATAGAACTAATGTAGTTGTTTTTATTTTTGTCAGAATCAGAATGCTTTTGCTTGTCTTTTAGCTAGCAGTCTTCTTTTCTGCTAATCAGTCCACAACACTAAAGTAAAAGCTAATAAATTGTGCTTAGCAGGTGATGTGGTCCACATCTTCTAACATTACATGATTTGAGCCAGTATGGATGTTAGGCACCCGGCTAGATATTACCACTGCAGTGTAAACCAGTGCATGCTTTCATCTTACTGTGAACTTTATCTAGAAATCTGAACTATACAACAAGGCATTCTTTCCTTATTCTGTGTCTGTTTATATGTTTTTATTTATATGCATATGCATAATAATTCAGTGCTTTGGCATCTGTGGATAACAGTGTGTGTTTTAATATGGGAACTGTTCATAAGAAAAAAATCATGTAGATGCAGATATAAAGACAGCTGTGAAAATAAAAGTTTTTCACCTTTACCAGAAGGGTCTAGACTTCTGTTGTGCTTTGATCGTCTTACCTAAATAATTACTTCATTTCCTTAGTTTCTTAAAAGCAGAAGGATCTTGGTGTTGTGAGTAAACTCCGGTTTGGCAGAGTAACTTACACTGCTGTGTTTTTGTGCTGATGCATAATTTGGGTTCCTTGCCTGTCTAATGTATGGGAAAACGGTTGTCAAATGAGTGAGCGCTTTATGGTAATAACTTGGTCTAAATCTGATGTATGGGTAAGTTTCTCATTTCTTCTACCTCTGTCCTTTGGGGAGATCCATCCCATTTTCTCTTCTTTAGACAACTCTTTTCCAGCTTACACACTGATGTTATTTGCTCTGTATTTTGCAGTGCACAGAACTAACTGTAGTTATTCTTGAGTGAAGCAGATAGTTTTATTCAAATGCTATCTAGATTATGATGATATGTAAGGACAAGCCAAACTGGAAAAAAAAAATTTTGTCTTTAGAGCTGTAAACAGTATGAATTGAGACATAAAATGCATTGCTTTCAGTTCGGTCACATGTCAACATGTGATTTCTACTTTCTGTGCTAAAGTATGAGGTTTTTCTTTTTCTCAATTTTTAAAATCAACTGAATGCTTCAATGCCTTGCTCCAGTGCTTACGCATGTACTTATTTAAATCTGTTAATATCTTATGCTTTTCTTATTGGCTTTTTAAACTTTTTGTCCTTTGCTACTTTATACTAGTTTATAGCCTAGTTATGCTTTTCATGAAGTATCTAAGTGTGTTTACATTCTTCTGCATGTAAACTTAGACGTCTGCTTCTTCATTCTGGAGGAGTAAAAGATCCAAAAAGGATCTGATTTACCAAGTACTCAAAGCAACAGTTGATATAAAGTTGTCACTGCTTCAGTAGTAGTTTCAATAGTGTAACTTTACAAATGTAATCTAGAAGAGTGACTCACACTCTTACCTTGAACTGGAGATCAGTTATTCTAAATTTAACAGCCCTCTTCTAGAATTCCTTGATAGTCACATGACTTACATCCGAGAACTAGGATATATTAAAAATAAGACTGAATTGGAGTTGATTAATATTTGAAATATTGGTGAAGGCATTTTATGCTTCTGTATGAAATGGGATTTTATAGGTTTGTAAAATCTATATATTTGATAATTAATAGAACTTATTTTCATTATGCCAATTAGATGTAGTTACTGAATGCTTGACCTGAGTATGAAATATTTTGTAAGATGGCTGGGCTGTGAAGCAAAAAGAATAAAAGGATCTGTAAATAGTATCTATGATAGAATTTAGATCTTAAGTGATCCATCAATTTTCAGACTGATTAACAAGAAATATAAAAAGGCAGACATTCAGAGTGTTCAGGTTAAGGGAAAAAGAAAAATTATGCCAAGCAGCCTGGATGTGTGGATTTGTCAGTATGGTGTGTTTTTTTTCCTATAAGGTGTTACCAGCTGTGTAGATATGCAGAAACAGGAGCTCAGATACCTAGAAAACGATTCATAACATGTGTCCGCTGAAAAGTCAGGCTAGTGGGGTTTTTTTCAGTCTCAGAGACAGAAATAAGAAAATAAAGTGTTTTTGGACAGAAAATGGAACTGTTTGTTTTGTTCTGCAAATATTCCAGTTATGTCCAGGAAGCTGGAGTGTGTGTGGTTGGTTGGTTTTTAGAAAGGGAAGAGACTTCTTAATTCCAAATAATTTTTTTTCTTTTTTTTTTTTGTCTTTGGCTGTATGTATTTGCAGAATCTCATTCAGCATAGTGTTTCCAGGTATGTGCAGTGCCTTGTTACTGTTCGAAAGGCCTTTTTTTTCCTTGTGGCTCAGTATGTAATCTGCATTGCAACAGACTTAAACTGGTTTCCTGTATAAAGCTTTGTCTTTGACTTAATCTTGGCTTCTCCCCTGTAACTCCACATCTGTGAATGACTCATAACAAGCAGGGCCATCAGAAAAATGTCATGTACACTTTTATCCAAATCTGTGGGGTTCTTGTTTCTAATTTTTTTACAGTCTTGCTACGTTCTTCCCTCTCATGTAGTGAATCATACAGTATCTTTACTCAGACCTGACAAGAAGAGTGTGCATTGAGAGAAAGTTGAATGCTAAACAAAGAAAGAATATCCCCATCCATCAATCTGCTGAGAGTGGACTTTTGTGTTTGGCATTTATCCTCTGTCAGCCCCTGGGCAGTTCTGATATTATGATTTTCTTCTGTAAACAGCGAGTTCTGTTAAATGGGTACACTGGCTTGGGGGCAGAGTTGGATCTGTTGGGCACTGGCAGTAAGAGAGGTTCTACCTCCTGATGCACTCAAGGGCATTTTTTTTTTTTTTTTTTTTTTTTTTTTTTTTTTTTTTTTTTTTTTTTTAGCCTTTGCAGAGTCCTATGACTCAAGAGGCAGCCCTGCTGCAAAGCTTTTTAGAAAAATGCCAAGCCTTACATCTTTTACTTCTCTTTTACATTAGTATTTTGCCTCATTTCCAGATATGTGACAGCACAGGGGTAGCTCAATCAGCTGTCCTGTCTCTTTTGGAGTGTTTATAGTGGCTGGGCTGCAGGGAAGAGGAAAAATCCTAGAGCCTAGAAGAGCCTTGTCTTCAATCTTTTCCTCTCAGTGAATATCTTCCTAGGTGAACAACAGTCCCCAAATTCAGCATGAGTTAAGTGTGTGCCAGCTAAAAGCAAGGGAGTCAGCTGAGGTAGGCAAGATGAGAGCGAAGCTACAAAGGGTTAACCCCAACATATTGTTTTGATCTCTTCCCTTGTTTCAGGGAGTAAGCATATAGTAATGGAAAAGTTGGTTGCTGGCATTAAATAGCTTGTTATTGCTGTGATGAGAAGTATTTTATAACAACAGGGTGTCCTATGGGATATTGGTGAGATTTTCCTACAGCTACCAGAGCAGCCCTTTTCCAGCTGTCTCCTCCAAAACTATCTCCCTTTGGATCATGGGTCAAAGGAACTGATGTTGTACTGTGTTGTACTCTGTTGAATGTGGGAGAGCGCTCTTGCTGACTTCATGGCTGGCCACTGACTCCTGATGGTTTTGTGTCTACAAGGTATTTGGAACACATTAGTACAAGGTGGAAATTGTTTCTGGCTAGCTTGTCATTTTGATCACAGGTTCCCAAATTTCCTGAAAAATTGAAATGCAGAAAAGCTCGTTTGAAGGAAGGAAGACAATTAACTAAGTCCTTGAATAAAATAACAAAAGCTAGCCCACCTCATCTTTCCTCTTCATACCTTGGACAGGTGACAATTCTTGGGATGTGGCTTCACCTTGCATCTTTCTGGAGGAAAGCTTGGCCCAGCGGTGTAGGAAGACTGAGGTCACAGTGCTTTATTCTTATGGTTAGGTAGCAAAAATGTTTTATGAGCATTAGAATGAATCATTCTCTTTCCTTTTTAATACTGTAACCAATATACTCAAAAAGTGTTTTTCTCAAAATGGGGGGAAGTACTGGGGTGAGCTACAGTGCATGAATGTGCTTAATGTTTTAATCAGATTTCACTCAGATTTATAGCTGTGGATCTTAATAAAGCTGTCTGACTATAAATGGGTGCTTGGTAGTTTCACTTTTTTAAAAAAAGTGATTGTCAGTAGCACATATACACATTTTTTCTGTCTTAACAAACACTAGAAATAGTTTGTTAAACTCACCTACTACAATATTTAGATGCTGTAAAGCTGTCTTTATACATTGATTAAAATGGAATAAATATGTTGCTTATTTAAAAAAATCTGATTATGGTAATCTGGGAGTCTCATGGTGGAAAATTATAAAGTTACGTGTCTGTACTTGAAGTTTCTTCACAAAGCAAAGAAAACCTCAGTTTGACAACATCAAATATGTTCTCTAACTTCATACAGTATAGCTGAAACTTTTACAAAGTTATTTAAGTCCTGGTGAAAAACAAGAAATTATTAAAATTATCAGTTTTTAAATTGAATTTATTAGTGCTTACAGTAATATGCCAACTGTTTTTCTTGTTTCAGAAAAATATCCAGTATCTCTTATGACCACCAGCCTTTTAGCTGGGATACCCTGTCTTGAGTTTTTTCTTCCCTTGAATTCCCATCTCTTTCTTACAGCTTGGCAGCTGGCTATACTTTCTGAATTGATATTCTCCTTTAATTTTAACCTTTTACAATACAATTAAGGTACTTACAAACTTCAAATGGAGTCTTTGCATTAGCTTGAGGCTCCCTTGTGCTTTAAGGAAAATGTTAAGTGAAGTTGGTTTGGAGTTTTTTTTTAAACTTCAGTTAAATTTTTAATAGCCAAGGAATTTCCAACAAGCCCTCTTCTGCTCCCGGGGGGAGCCATTGATTTAATCTATCAGTCATTGAAATCAAGAATTCAGAAGGGTTTTTTTGAAGAAATGTGTAGGGAATATAGTGACTTCCAAAGAAACTCTGTACTCTTTGGTTTATCAGGTTATGGTTGAGCAACTGAATACTCTCAGGCAAAAGAGGCCTTGGTTTCAATGTAGATTTTGGCAGAAACAGAAAAGTGAGAACAGGCTCTAGAAATGCTAGCATGAAACTAAAGAAGTTGGTACAAGTTTGTATGAAGGATGAGGAAGCTGAAAACTTCATCTAGAAACATCAGCTGGCGTATCTACTAAAGGAAACAGCAAAAGTCCTTGAATGCATCTGAAGGATGATGTGGGAGACTTCCAGGAATGTTTTACCTAGTCTGCTAAAGCAGAGTGGAAGAACGAAGCTGTGCAGTGTTGGGCTAGGCTGCCAGTCATCATTTTTGCTTTTTGGCCTCTTCCTGATGTATGATTGCAGTTGGACCATAGCAGTCCTAATCAAGCTCTAAGGACAAAATTTTGTTACTGGGATTTCCATATGTAAGGAAAGAGAAGCAAAGTAATAGAAATTACAGGGTATGTGTTTGAGCTTTTAATAGTGAACAAGTGTCAATCTGAGGCAGCTTAAATTGAGCAGTTTTAATCAGGTAATATAATGCTGACAGCTAGTCAGTCTTCCTGGCTTTGTTCTTAAGAGTAGCTGGCAGGAAGCGAAGCATTCACTTAATTATCTTCACTGGAATCCTAAATCTCATGCCATGCACTCACCTGTGCTCCACATCACATGAGGAACCGTTCTGTGGTTGTGCGGGTGAGCTAGACCTGTGTGTGCCTTTCAAAGGCGACATTTCTAATGGATAAAAAGGGGCTACCAAAGCACCCCCCAACTTCACAGCCTGCTTTCAAGCTGTGACTTAGCAATAAAAAGAAATAATCAAACTTTCTTGATTCAGAGACTTGGCAGACAGCTTTTTTCCTAAAGATGAATTTGTTTTTCAGAATTAGAAAAGTCTGTTGTTACATCTAAAATTTACAGTTGTTATGTATTAGATTATTGGTTCTGGGTGGACTTTAATTCTTATGTAACTCTAAAAATATTGGTGGGGGGAGTTGACAAGGCAAGTAGCCTTCAGTGTAACTCAGTTATTTTTTTATCTCTCCTCCCCGCCTCCATCCTAATAGTCACCAAATCCATGGAGACCTTAAGAAAGCTAGAGGCAAACATCAAGGAATATTTGTTCTAAATCAATGTCTCTTTGATCTTTAGAGTGTTCCTTTGATTCTTTCTTGGACATGTATGTAGAGGTAGTGGAAGTAAGCATAGTTTATTTGAAGATTTCCATTTTTCTCTGCATTGTTCTTTTTATTTATCACAAATGACGGGTGGATGAAACTTTATGAATTTTGGTTGTAGGATGGTTTTAGTTATTTGCCAGACATCTTAATTTTAATATAGTATGCAGGGAAAAAAGTTATTGAAAAGCAAATATTCTAATAAGTGAATATGCCTATATAGTCTACATGATTCTGTGTCTGAGAGTAAACGTGGGCCTAAGGGGAGAACAAAGAACATGAACACTTTACCTGTCTGTGTTTACACGTGTATTCAGATTACATAGGCCTTCATCCAAGAAACCTCATCCAGCTAGCAAGTAGTAAGAGAAGAGCTTTCTGGGAAGTTCTGGGGGCTCATAGACGCTGTATTTCAACAGCATGGTTAAAGTATCCTATACTCAGTCTGCTTTTTTTCCCCAGAATTAGTTATGTCTGTCAGAAGTTGTAGCACATCTTGCCACTTCATGGATAGCTTAGTAGCTTGTATATCAAGTTCCTTCTAACAGAAGGAGCTACATTGGAACCCACCGAAAAATGTCCAGATATTTAACAGTCTGTGTATTGTCATTTACTGAGCATGCTGAAATTCTTCCAAGTCTCTTGTCACTCTGCCAGAGGAAAAATGCTCCCATATAAACATTGTAAGTTTGTATCATGGATCTCTTTTCATCTGCATTGTTCTTATTTTTTTCCCCTAACTTCTTAATAGAAGATGGCACTCTCATTTTCACCTGTAGCCGGAGAGTCCTTTTGTCACAGAATATGTAGACATTGGGTAATTTTTGTAATATTCCAGATATCGTGCAGCACTTCACTTAAAATTTGGGACAGGCATATTTTTGTTAGTTTTCTTGGTTGGGTGTGTCAGTAACCTGAGCATCTTGGGTTTTGTCTCCCTTTGCCCACCCTGCCTTTCTGATACCTCAAGCTGATTTTGTAGCTTTACTCTGACCTCACTGTGGTGAGCATCTTCAAAAACTAAACGTTGCTTTATGTATGAAGTTAAGGAAGTTTAAGGGCCTGATTTCCAGCCGTTGACTCTGGAAATGTGGCAATATTTATGAAGCCACTTGAGACCCTAAAATACTGAGATTGATGATATGTGTTACAGGTTAATTTATTACAATAAAAGTAGACAGTGGGGGTTTTTTCCTACTATGGAGGGAAGGTCTTGACTTTTTTTTTCCCCCCCCACAATAGCTAAGTTGTGTCTTTCCATGATAGCAAAGTCAGTTGTGTTAGTGGGAATATATAAAGTGCATAACTTGGAGCAAATTCAGAACTAGCCACAGAAAATCAAAGCCACTTTGCAATGAGAAGAATACATAAGTGATATGTTATTGAAAAGCCAATTGAAAAATAGAGATTAAGATTGTAATGCAGTTCTCTTGTTTGTTTAGACCTTGTTACTTTTTTTTTTTGCTAGACGCTTTCATTTCAGCTGCATTGTCTCTCTATCTGACTTATTAGTTTCTAAGCTGAAAACTGGAAGTGAGAATAGCTTTGTAATTACAAGAAAAATGGAAAATTGTTTTGTTTGGATTTCAACAAATTCACTAAGGTTAGATTTTTTTCTTTAACAGTGTGTCCTCTATCTTTTTGTTCTTAAAGCCATATTTTCAGCAGTTTGGCTTAACTCTGTGGCCTATGGGGGTGGAATTCTTTATTTTGTCTTGATGGAAGCAAGCTTTCAGAGTATGTATGGATTAGTGTCTGAGTTTGTGCACAGGATAACATAATCTTTTTGTCAGATGGTTTCGAGTTCAATGAAGAAAGTTTTTGGTTGCTATTTTGTGTGTGATAACCAGCTTGGTACCTTCTGAGAAATAGCTCAGGCTTTCAATGTGAATAACTGTCCTTTTCACTTTGGGTTTTTATTTATTATTATTTTTCAAGTGGCTATGTAGCTAGCATGTTTCTATGGCAGTTTCAGGAAAAATCAAAAGTAGTTAACCTGCAGACAATCTCAACATAAGTTATGTATTCTTTCTCATTCAGTGGATAGGAGAGGTAAAAGATAATTAATTACTTCCTTTGGTTATATTATTCTGCAGTTTCTTGAAATCCTGTTAAGTTGATTTGTCTTGCTATAATTAAAATAATATGTAGTTATCTCTCCTGTAGAGTGTTTTGATGCAAGGAATGATTTTGTTTCATCACAGCTGAAACCTGAAGAGCTTTTCTGTTCTAAGTGTTGTCTTTCAGTGCAGATAGAGGAAGAAGTTTTGATACTGATCAACATAAAGGCAGATTCACAAACATATATTACATTTTGTTGATCTCGCATCACCTTTGTGTCTCATTTTGTAAACTCTTGAAATTGTTGTTGAAAACACAGTTACAGTAGTTCATTTAAACAAGGCTTGACTTAATCAGTGTATCTTGGGTTCGGTTCCTGTAAAATATGGCCTGTGTTTTATCATTTTTTTAATAATTAAAATAACATTAGAAGTAAAGTTCAAATTCATTTTTCCATGTGAACTTAGAAGAAATTACAATTGGGCTTTTTTATGATTTGGTGATTAAGTAGACAGGTGGTGTACTTTGTGGGTACCATAATAGTTAACACCTGTTTCAACTGCTTTATATTTGTATTGGATGGAATCTTGGCAGTCCAATGTATCTTGAAAGGTAAAACCTGATATAAAATATTTCATGGTATGGAAGAAATTATAATAAACAGAATACAGCTTAAAATATAAAATGCTTATTGTGCATATTTACACAGTCTTTTTGTCTGTATTTCTAAAACCAATGTTACCATTTTGTGTAAAAATGATTCTAGTTTTTGCAAAGGTCAGTTACATGATTATTGAATACCATAAAATAAATACTGTGCCTAAGAAAACAGTATTACTTGAGTAGCAGAGGTTGGCAGAAATTAATCCATTTGTCAGTCAGAAGTCAGTATGCTGTATTAACTACCATTTGGTTTGTGGCTTCTCTCGGATCTGCTTTGGGGGCAGGGGCCATTGGCAGAAGGGTGGAGTGGTCTCCAAAGGCGGGTAACCAGGCATGGCTTTTTAGAAGCTGCAGTTGTATGAACACCTTCAGCTGTCATATGCCAGAGCTGCCAGCTAAGTGAGCCCCAAAGATCTCCTTCCCTCTGCCCATCCTAGCTAAGTAAGACTGGGGGCTATTCCAGTGAATGTCACTTTTTATAGCAAGTTTATACTTTATAGCTGGACCTGGTCCCTGCTGTGGCTCTGCAGAAAGCTGTGCCATTAAATGAGGGAGAGCAGAGCAAGGTGGAAGTGAACAGTAAAGGCTTTATCTTTGGGTGGCTGAAAGCATCTTTATAGAACAAGTCTTCCACAAGTGACTTCTTGGACTTGTCATTTGGAAACGTTCTCACAGCTACTAAGGATAGTTGGGCTCCAGTGACCTGCATCTGTAGGAAGAAAGCTCTAAAAGTGTTCTTAATCATTATTTGAAGTAGAATAACTGAACTGCACCTGTTGACATATTTCCTAAAACAGGATTAATGATGGCAGCTTAATACATGCAGGCATTAGTGTCACTACTTAATGTTGTTTGTTACTGGCATGTTGTTTTGAAATCATTAATTCTGTTTGCTAAGTCAGAAAATGCAAAATGTAATGATCAGGTGAGCTACACAGTACCTTCCATGCAGCACAGGTACGGCACTGCCAGCCCCCTCCACCCCCCACAAAAGGCTTGTTCTCTTGGGTGTTTAAGAACTTAGAAATTTACTGCTTTTTGAAGAAAGCTTGGTTTCATATTAAAATTTTGATTAGTAAGATTACTAAAACAATCTTCCAGGGTACATTCATCAGATGTAAATTTTGGGAACTTCTCAATATGATATTTCAAAGATGAGGTTTATTTTGAGAGTTGGGGCTAATACTCTCAAGATTTGTTTAAAAAGAAGTTGAGCTTAGGATGCAATGACCTAGCAGACTTTTTTCCTAAACACAAATTAACACTTGCTTTTATCTCAGTTTATCTGATTTGAGGTAAACCTCAATGATGTACTAAATTGCAGCTCATTGTAGTGAACACTGTAAATGGTTTCCACTTTTAACGACTTGTGCGTGAATTTCATAACTCTGGAATGTTTCTCTTGCACATTTCCCTGCAAAAGAAGCTGGTTTTGTATCATTGTATTATTATAAACAAAATCCTTTTAATTATGAAAGTAATGAATAAATTTCCACTTGTTTTTGGCTATTCTTACTGTTTTAAGAAGTGCTAGAACTATCTTTGCCTGCTTTGGAGAGGAAGAAAGCCTTCAAGATTATTTCACGTGAATAGTGAATGTTTTGCACGCAGGTTGGAAACTTTCTTAAATATAGGTTCTTAGTTTGGAGGTAAACATGGATTAAAATGTATGCAACCCTGCGTAGCATCCCAAAATTCATGAATTACTGATGGAATTTTTCTTAACTGTGACTTCTCATAGAAATAAGAAAGCAAATTTTAGGAAGCTAAGTAAAATAAGAGTGAAACAATATAATTGATACAAAGAGTTGTATCAAGAGGAGGGAGGGCAAAAGGAGGAAATAGCTGAAGAATATTGAACCTGAAAGGAAACATAATATACTGCTTCACATGGTTTATCTTCAAGATTTTAGGTGTTTTTCTTTTATAGTGAAAGATACCACTCTAAGTGTAACTTGGTACTTTAAGCTGCAATTCTGAGCTTTTTTGAAAAAAAATTTAATGACTAGATTACTTTAATATACAAAACTTGTATATGAAAAATAAGAGCCATAGCTCTTTATGGATTAAATAGTGCTGTGTCATAGACACTAAGTGACAAAATACTAATATATTGCAATATGTTTTTAAATCATGTGAAGAACTGCTTTGAGGTTTAGAAAACTTAATCTTCTGTGTCTTTTCCAAAAAACACCACCCAGTCTTCCTTGCCTTTTTGTAGATAACATGAGACCTGACAAATGGATTATCATAGAATATATCTTAGATGATGAAAATCTATAATGAAAGACCATATCTTTATAGTATGGTGTAACAACTAAAAACACTGATTATTAACTAAAGATGTTTCTAAAGTGCCATTTGCTCCAACTTCACTTTCCTCTGTACTGTTTTTTTTTTTTCCCCGTGAACCCAGTTTAGGATGTTCTCATTGTCTCTTCTTCCATACTTTGTGCTTGTTGGAGTCCATCTGTTGTGCCATACAGTTGTTGGTGGGGCCAAGCTGTAAATCGGGTCACCAGAATGATTCAGCTTGAAAATAAACCTACAATAAAAAGCTTGGAGCTTGCTTTGTCAGCATTCTGTTTAAATGCCCTGCAGAGCGTCACTGCTATTATCTAAGCCATCTCTTGTTAGTATCCAGTTTAGAAATCATGTATTTGCAGCTGGAACAAAAATCTGTCTGTTCTCAAAACTACAGCTTCAGCCTTGCATCTGTCATGTTCTCATCTCCAATTTATCTCCTGTATGCTGTGATTAAAAGCACGTTGGTCCCATGTTTCACTTGAAATAGTGTGGTGCTACTCATTTCCCGAAAGTGTTTCATTGCTATTGCCGAGTTAATGGAAAACTTGTAAAACAGCATGGACCTGTGAAGTTCCTGCTGTCAAAACAAAGCTGTGTTTTTCTGCTAGTATCTATAGCTTGTAAATCTGAAAAACTGAAATATTCCCCAATTGTTTTGTCTGCTTCCAGAAAACTTCATTCTGGTGAAACTTGTACCAGTTTACTCCTCTCTTACAGGCAGTTGAGGGTTTTGAGGGCAAGGGGGTCTTTGTTTTCCTGACTTGTGGAATTGCTGAGTCTGGAGTTGCTCTGCAGCATGATGACTGCTTGACAGACTTTGTTTGCTGCCTCTGCTCTGACTACACTTGAATTAAATAACATGAACTTCTGAACTGAACTAGATAGAATTCATAGTGTACACTTTCTCCATGGTATTTAAGTAGTGTTATTGGTATTTTGAGAAGCCTATTTCAAATGCAGTGGCATTGCTGCTTCTAGGATATTAAAAGTCATCTCGTGCCTCCAGCTTGTATCTGTTCAGATGCGTTTGTTCTCAGTTTGGATTAGCTGAGTTAATGTTAATTTAAGAGTTCGTGTAATTGGAAGAGTGGGGAGAACTAAGTGCCTGAAACAGAGTGTTGAAGCCAGGGTTATGGGGTGAGCTAGAGGTTTGTTTTGTACGTGAGAAATACAGAAAAATCATGATGCCAGTTATTTT
Source organism: Syrrhaptes paradoxus (assembly GCA_013400615.1). NCBI lineage: Eukaryota > Metazoa > Chordata > Aves > Pterocliformes > Pteroclidae > Syrrhaptes > Syrrhaptes paradoxus. The sequence goes on along the minus strand of VZTO01021766.1, from coordinate 50,160 downwards.
CTTCAGCAATGAAGTACCAGTCAGGAGACTTGGAGTTCCATTTGGAAGCATCCCTTTCTCCAAGGAAAGGGAAACTATCCTCTTCATGATTAGGTTGACCTGCTGTGTTTTGAATGGGTTGCTAGGTCTCAGGTTGCAATGTAGATAACCTACAACATAAGCTATGTGCTAACAGTTGTATAATTTTAAGCTAATTTACATTAACTAAATACACAATTATGAGTTTAAATACCTGTGGGAAATAATCCAGGCCCTAATCCAGGTCTTGCTCTGAAATCACTGAATTGTATGATAGCTTTTTGTAAGCTTCAGAGCTGTGTTCTACAGCGATGCTTTGTTCTGCCATTGTGGTCTTGTTGGCACTGTTTCGAAAAGTGCCCTGAGGGCTCTATACTTTGTTTACAGCCTACTTGTGTTGAGGTATTATTCACCCTTCCTTTTGTTAGCATTTCCTTTCATGTAAATAGGGGTGTCCCAGTGTGACCAGTACTGCCCTAGAGCATCAGAAGTGTTTCAGCAGGCTGGCACATGTATCTCTAGTGATGCCCGTTTTCCCTACTCAGCCTTGCTGAAGCCAAGGTCCTGCCCCCGTGCCCCATGCTTCGCCCCTTGCATTGGGTCAGTTGACTCTGCAAGAGATGTGTCGCTGGGTGTGAGGCAGAGGACGGCATTCTCCATTGCCCTCCAAATGGGATTGTGGAGAGTGTTTTCTGGTGGTGTTTCTCTCCATGAAGTCAAGATTTCTACCTTTCAGACTTTGATTTCCTCAGCTAAGCAGGTCAAGATCTCTACATTTTCCCCTGCTGAACAAGTGCTGCTTTGCCCACAGTTGTTGAGCCCTTCCAGTACCTGTGTTCAGTGCCACTTTTAGCTTCAAGTCACCTTTCTTGAACATTGTTTTCAAATGTTCAAATGTGCCCGTGCCTCTGGTTTGTACAAAGGCACAATTTCTAGTGGAAATATCTAAGGTTGTCTTTTTTCAGTTGCTTTGAATGTAGTAGCTCATAAACATTGGCTGGTGGAAAGTAGATGTTGCAAAATTTCACTGGATAATAAGCAATTGAGATAAGAATATTTAACAGTATTAGTAAGTGTTTAGATTTTTGTGGTGCTTTCTCAGTCTCAATAAACCAAATAACAGTAGCTCTCTATTCACCTTCAATATAAAAAATAGCAGAACGGAGGAAGAGCATTTTTAACGTGATTCTGCCTTACCATAATGCTTACTTGTGTTTTTGGTTCTAATTTTTAATCTTGGTATAGGAAATCCTGTTCCCTCCTAGCTTTCTTTTGATCCTCTTATTTGTAGAATTACATGGCAAAGTATGCAGTGTGGATAAATCATAGACTTATATGACCATATTTACTTTCTAACTAAAATATGTATTTTTTCTAACTAAAATATTACAACTCTAGCATGCAAGTATGAATATCTGCTTGGACTCAGTCCTTAACAAGTGACTTGCAAAAGGTTGTTCGGCAATTAGTCAGTTGTTGAGAAATGTTTATTGCGTTAGAAAAATATTGCCCAGAGTTAATTTCACAGCAGCATGTACTCATTGGTAATTTCTATATGTAAACCTGTTAGGTTTCTCCTATGTAGTTAGTAACCAGATCCCACCTTTGTTTTACAGCTGCTGCAGAGGGCAAAGGGAAAAGTGGGGAAGACTTTTTTCAGAAGGTAAGAAAGACACTTTAATTCTATAACATCAATTGACTAGAGTAAAAATTATGCCCATTGCTCGTTTGTGAGATCAACTAATTAAACTTGATATGCGGTTTCCACTGTATTGATCGAACCTTTAAAAAATGTTTTTCTCATTTAATGTGTCTACCAACCATCAGTTGTGCATGGAATGTGATGAGAAATATGGTTTTTGTTGTATGCTGCTGTCATTTGTGCACAACAACTTAACTATTCTTCAGCTGAAAATTCAATATATGCATTATGAAAGTTTATTTTGCCTAATAGCAGGCGGTTCATCCAAAAGATGTTGTGAGGTGGTCTTAAGGTTTTTATGTCTATGGATAAACACTACATCCTGTTATTGGAAAGCTGACATGAAAGTTATTGTCATATAGTTGAAAGGATAAATATTTGGATGAGAAATGCAAAGGCCTTTTAAGAAAGAAATGCATGATCCACTGAGTGATTCAATAAAGTTTGTGGTTAGATGGAGGCACGAAAGGACTGGAAAAAACAGTCCTGCAGCAGCTAGACTACAAAGAAGAACATGGTCAAGAGTAATGAGTTTGAAAATAATTTTGCAAAGCAACATGGTTTGTTTTTTTTCCCCAAGAATAGTGTGTAAAATATTGTTTATGACTTATGTTAATAAAGATCTGCCTACAGTATGCTAATAAAAATGAGCTGTTTTGTTTTTCTGTACTATAGAGAAGACAGTGTAAATTTTCATGCTGTGTACTGAAACGTCTTGAAACTCCTTTTTGACTGGTTCTCCTTTAAACAAGTAGTTTACCACGTTTTCCGTGTTTTCTTCATATTTATAAGTAGTACTTCTAAAAGGTCTTTTTAGATGTGAAAGAATACTTCTTTCTGCACGTGGTTGTCACATGCTTTGATGGAGGCTGGTGGGAAGGAGTATGTGTACTGCCAAAATGTTTGGATTAGAAAGTATTTTATAGGAATCTTCCGATTATGTTCCTCTTGACTGGAAATCAGAGTTACTTTCTGAATGTGGTGCTTGTGCTTAACTGTCTAATATTAGTGTGCATAGAGGAGAATGTCAATAATTCTTCCTTAGGGTTTTATCAAAATGCGTAATTTTTTTTTACTTTCTGGAACAAAGCTAAGCTGTATGCTTCATTCTATACATCATTAGTTTTACAACACAATATTTTCTCACACTTGTATAAATCTAGTCATAATTCTTGAAGCTGTGGACAAAATATTTCCTCTGTGTGGGGTTGAGTGGCATATGTATTTGACATGTGTTATTGGGATACTTGATTGTTTACTGTAGATATGATGTACCTTACAATTATGTACTTAGTAGTGTAGTAGCAAAAAATACTGGTTTGAATTTAGTAGGAAAGCAAAATGTGCTAGAACTTCAAGTATGTGCATAAGAGTATACTATATATCCATATTAGTAATAGCTGTAGTGGCAATTTGGCATTAATATGTTCTCATGTAAGTGCATAATTACTGTATAGGGACAGTGTGGGTGCTGCGATTGATTTAAGCTGCTTCTTTTTGACTGACATTCCTCTTAGTCTCATCAACTCTACAATTGAGGTTACTGAAGTTTCTGAGTACGTACACGATAGTTCAGCTAATAAAAACAGATGGAAATGATCTTCTCTGCAAGTTTTCTTTTGTTCAAAAAAAATCTTTGGACAGTTGCTCATAGCTTACTCACCGTCTCTGTCTGTGCAATTTCCTTTAATCAGGGTTAAGCTTTTTCCTTTCTTGTGTGAAATGAATAAGGCAAACTTTCTGGAGGTAAAATGAACGTTCTTTTCATGTGTTTCAGGTTGTGTAGTGAGGAAGAAAGTGATTTGTAGTATTAGAAACACATTGCAAACTAAGGTGGTGAGATCCTTTCAGAAACTTGATATGTATTCGAAGCTATAGTAAATGCATTTTTTTAATAGTTTTGAAAAAGAAACTTTTTTCAGGGTGTTATTGGCAGGCTTTTGAGTGGAATGAGGAGGGGAAGTGTGTAATTTTGGAAGCACATTAGGTTGTAATTTACATAAATAATACTATGTATAGTGTTTTCTGACAAAGTCTAGCCTCAATGTGCTGAAGTGATTGTTGGGTGGAAGGGGTGTGTGATGTAGAAGTTTTCGTATGAATGTTGAAACTACAGAAGTAACAAGGCAAAGATTCAAGAAGCTGATTCTGTATGTGAAGACATGCAGACCCAAAGGGGGGAGAGAGGAGGCTGGTACTGGAAGGAGTGAGACAATACTGGCTTCTTGCAGATGACTCTGGAAATGGCTGCTGTGTCTTGCTTGGCAGCTGGTCATTGAGAGACAGTGCTCAGTTCTTTATTATCTTGCCCTCAGGAGGAACAGAAGTTGCTCATATGCCCTCTGAGCTGGGCTTGAAGTCAGGGACTCAGCCTGAATTGTTAGGCTATATATATTGTGCTCTAATGGACGTGTCATGCTTTTGAAGAACATTAAGTTAATACAAGGTTTTGGTGCTAAGTGTTTTTTTTAGTGGTCTTCAAACATGTGAGCGAGAAATATTACTTATATTTTCATAAGCAGAGTCTGGGCAGAGATGAACTGGTTTTATCAACTTTTAACTTCTGAAGTCTGATAATAACAATTTAAATTACAAAATACATCATTTCACTGAGCGTTTTAGCAGAAACAAGCACATTTTCTGCAGTTGCTGGTGGAGTTACAGAATAGGACCCAGTTCTTGGCTGCAAGGGGCAAATGAAGCTAATATTTCTGCCCTGTTGTGGCATGGAAGATGAAGCAATGAAGTGCCTCTTCCTCTATTCCTGAGTTAAAGTGAAAAGTAGATACGTGTTTTTTTGGTAGTGTCACTTTAAAAAATCTGAAGGCTTCAGCATGCTTTCTTCTAATATTTCTAAGTTTTAGTACTACTTCAAAGGGGGGGAAAACCTAACAGTCTAATGTGGGTTTTTCAAAACCACTGGGAGCTGCTAATAATTTATCAAGAAATAAGTAAATAATGTGATAGTCTTCTCTCTAGAGCTCTCCGATCTGCAGTTCAGTGACAGGTAATCTTAAGTAAACATGGATTGGTTTGCTGTTGTGTTATATACTATTTATGTAAAAGATCCTTATGGACCTTGCTCTATATGTTATTGTTCTAATTTATTCCATGAGAGTAATACATAATATGAAGTTATTACTTGTTCTTGATCCAAAGCCCATTTTCAGTTGATGGTGGAATTTTTCCATTGAGTTCCGTAACATCTGTTTCACGCCTCATATGCAAGCAAGGGCCTTCCCAGACAAAGCCAGGACATTGTTCCAAGGAACATATAATTTATGTAGCACTATAGATACTCATGGCATGCTTACATAAAATATAAGAAGGTGGTCGGTCTCTGCCCTGAAGAGTTCATAATCCAAACCAGATGAAGGTTGGCTATGTGGACAGAGGGGAATTTAATGTATCATTTCTATTTGCTCTTAGTTCTTGCCTCATCAAGTCTTTTTTTTTTTTCTTAAGCACTTGGAAATCTTAGTGCTGATGATAGCCTTTCATTCTGAAATTTCTCAGGGCAAGAGTGTACATCTAGGCTCATCGTGAGACTGTCAACAGCATAATGAGCAATAGGTGAAGGTTCTGGGTTTAGTAGAAGTTGGGTGGAGTTCCTGGGCTGACGTGCGACTGCACATGCAGAAGGCAGTGACTGGAAATGATGCACACGTGGTGCTCTGCCCACATGCTTGCCCCTGGGTCAGATGCAAACTGCTCATTTCAGCATAATTCAGTGTGTATAGGATCATAGAATCATTAAGGTTGGAAAAGACCTCAAGGATCATCAAGTCCAACCCAACACCACCCAACCCACTAACCCATGTCCCGAAGCACCACATCTACACGTTTCTTGAACCCCTCCAGGGATGGTGACTCCACCACTTCCCTGAGCAGCCTGTTCCAATGCCTCATCACTCTTTCAGTGAAGAATTTTTTTCTAATACCCAGCCTAAACCTCCCCTGGTGCAACTTGAGGCTGTTTCCTCTTGTCCCATCACTTGTTACTTTAGAGCAGAGCCCAGTACCCACCTCACTACACCCTGCTTTCAGGCAGTTGTAGAGAGTGATGAGGTCTCCTTTCAGCCTCCTCTTCTCCAGACTAAACACCCCCAGCTCCCTCAGCCGCTCCTCGTCACACCTGTGCTCCAGACACTTCCCCAGCTTCGTTGCCCTTCTCTGGAACTGCTCCAACCCTCAATGTCCTTCTTGTGAGGAGATGCCCAAAACTGACCCCAGGTATGTGTTTGTCATGGGCTTTTAGAGTATTTCTGATGGGGCTCATCAGCTTTTCCTTTCCTGGCTTTCAAGAGTTCATTTGCAGAATTTGGTTTTGTGGAAGGCACAATATACCAAACCAAAAACCAATATACTACCAGCCAGCTGTAGCTTGTGGGTTTTATTGTTTCTGAACGTTTGAGATTATTTGGATTTAGTGGGGCTTTTTTTATTTGTTTTTTGTTTGTTTGTTTTTAGTCAAAGAGAGATGGCGTTTGTAGCAATATATTCATTTGCACAGTTGCAGGTACTTAGGGGTTTTTAAGATATCACTGGATTTAGCCAAAATGTGTGTTTAAATGTTCATGCTTCTCTTGACTGCAAACTCTGTTATTCCCTGAAGGGGGATGTAATTGTGCTTGGAAACGTGAAGATGCAAATGGACAAAGGTTGCATGTGCGTAACGAAAAATCTCATGTTAATTATTAGGAACTTAGGAGTGTAAAGGAAGACCAGAGTTTTCTTTTTCCATTTTCCTTCCTGTCCTTACATGTAACATATTTCATCTGGAGCTTCTTATTTTATTAAATGAACAGCACCTTAAAAGACACTGAGGCCATTTTGGAAGCAGTGTTTGTTGAAACCATACTTTAAAATTATAGAATCATAGAAGTTAGGGTTGGAAACAACCTTAAAGATCATTGAATGAGTTAGTCTTCTGGTATAGATATGGGAAACAGTAACAGTAAGAGATTTAAACAACAAAAAAAAATGCAATTATGTGAAGACGTGAAAAAAGGTATATCTAATTGCATCTTTAATCACCTTTCTGTTAAATTTCTCCTCTGTATGCTGTAGCTATTAATGAATGTACATTACCTTTTATTTCCTTAGGAGGCTCTGGCAGCAAAGGCAGTAAGGAGGCTGCCTCAAGCCCTGTTTGTTTATCTAAGACATTAAAAAAGCTTGTTTTGCAACATCTTGTATTTTCACTTGTATTTTTGAAAAGTCTGTTGGGCTGATCTAGGGCAAACCTTGCAACTTTTGCAAAGTTCTTGCATGTGAATATGTTGGTAGAGTGTTTATACATAAATGCTTCTGTAAGTATAGTTAGTATGTATTGATAGAAATAAATGTAACTAAAAAGTTACTTTTCCTTCTGCAGTAGGTAAGGCTGAAAGTTGTCGGTCTTCCTTTTTAATCACTGAACATGAAATGTATAGGTGGAGCTTCAAATGTGAATGGCTTGGGGCATTTTCAGGCATACAAAATATTAATCATTGACCCAAGTCTAAGGTGTCTCAGGCTGATTATTATCCATGTTCAGCAGTGAGTTCTGAAGGGCTTTCCATGTGTCTTCATCCATGACTTCTCTTGAGCTGCCTATTTGTAATTATAGTTTCCCCAAGGCTATATTCCCATTTCTGATGGCAACTGCTCAGCTTTGTTTCTTGCAGTGCTATTTATTGTGCTAGTGAGACATAGTGAGTTCATGGTTACTTATATGTTGTCATGGGTTTTGTCTCCATTTCAACCACAGGAGGAGTTTTGAACTGCAGAAACTGGTTCCACACCTTCCTTTTTTTCTGGGTAGAAATCAATATCTGTATTAGCATTAAAATAACCTCTTGAGTAGAGTTTGGCTCATAGCATGTGACAAGGATATAGTAAGGCCATACGTTTCCAGAATGTGCTTGAAATGCTTGGCTGCGCTAGGCTGCGATGGGAATGCTAGCATGCGCTTCTAATTTACATCAAGCTTCCTCTCGTTTAGCTTCCTGGGAAGAGGAAGCAACTGCTTGGAGAGGGTGGTATGGATTAGAGAGTTGAAAGAATTGCAATGGAAGTCAGCATTTGCAGGAAATCTTGAGATTGAGAGGTTTGTCTCCTTTTTGGCAAAACCACACCCAGTGGAAAGGAGGATTCTGTTTAGGTTGGATTGGTTTTTCTAGAAAGGTAAATCAAGAATGCTTACTTAACTTTTTGCTTAGTTTAGGCAGAGCTAAGTGGTGGGAAGGCTTCATTCTTGTAGAAAACTGCATTTGTCATATCTCTAGTGTAGCAATCACTCTGTCAAGGGAATAGAGTAATTACAACTTTTTTTTTTTAAATTTCATCTTTAGTTTCTTCTGTGTTGCTTCTGATAAAATGGGGACAATCTTAAGAGTTTACCTGTAATACTAAAATGCCCTCTGGGCCTAATCCTTGAAGTGCCCACTGCAGGTAGAAGTCATGAAACAGCAGCTGTCCTTGCGGAGTTCCTTGTGCATAATTCCCTTGGCCAGAAACAGTGGGGATTTTGATCCTGTAGTATTATACTGAGTGACTCTCTACGTCATTGCTTGGAGCTCAGTCTGAGTTCTATGTGAATCATTTTAGTTGATGATGAAGTTCCATTTTGTGCCACCTTATTGCTATACTTAACATTTTGTGCAAGATCTCTTACATTATAAAGCAACAGACAAGGAACAATTTGTCACCAGAGTCTTGATTGAGATGCTTAATTATTTTCTTCCTGAAGGTTACGTCCTCTCTTTAAAACAGAGGAGGGATCTTTCCCTCTAAAAAAAAATAAGAAGAGTTGAGTGTAAGAATGATACAAATTAATAATGTACAATAGGTACCTGATTTGTAGGGAGGAGGCCTACTTCTGCTTTTGAAGAGTTGTCTTCATATTTGTGTTTTTAACAACGTGCTGTGGGGGCTTCATTGTTAAGTAATATATCTTTCTTATTCTTAGATAAATTTCCCTTTTTTCTATTACTTGTGTAGAATTCATAAATGCTGTACACATGGATACATTTATAGCTTTTTCTTGCATGTTTAGATGATCCCTTTACATTTTTACTATACTTCCAGTCATTCATTTAAAATAAAAGTATTACCTGTGACCTTTGATTAATATTTCCATTGAGAGTGAACAAAACATTCAAGTCAGGTAAAGGAAGGACTTTAATCTTTCTCCTTAGGTAAGCACATTTGATCAGTTGAGTTTTCTTCTCACTTAACTTTATTTGTTGTATTTGTAAATTAAGTACAAAGTTCTGTAAATGTTATTGTTCAGAAAGTTCACTTAGTGCCGTTTTTGGATGCAGCAACAATGCTGCAATACTTGGTTGCTTCAACAAGACCTTGTTAAGAATTAGTTTTCCTCGTTCACCTCAGGTAAAGTGTAGGTTAAGGATGCAGTGTATGTGTGTGAATGCATGTGTTCTCTTCCCTTCTAAGTTAAAAATGCCTTAATGGAAAATGAAGCAATATAAATTCCAAAGCCATATCCACACAGGTAGCTTTCTCCAGTTCTCTCTTTAATGATTTAGAACTTTTATTTATAGCCTGAAAATTTGATTTGTAAAGCTAATGTTGTTTTTTTCTGCTGCCTTTATTGCCCTTACATATAATCTGTTCGTTAGCTTTTTAAAGTATTATCAGCTGATACCCATTGATCAAAACTATGAATAAATGAATATATTGCCTGTGATATTAATCTTGCCCTCTAATTTTAGCTTTAGTGCCTCTTCATCCTGCCCATGCTTGCCTTAATTATGAATAAAGTAATTAGGAAAAGCTGTGAATACCTGGTGAAGATGCAATGTTTGTTTTAGAGTTAATCTGGGCTAGGATATAGACCTTGACAACAGACAGCCTGCTTGCTTCTTTTTGGAAGTCTCAGTCTGTACATGCAGACCACAAAATTATTGGTCATGAGAAGTTGTAGGAAAGCATGTTAGTATTATGCTTAGTTTGACATGAAGCTGTGTAGAAGTATGTAAATGGGAAACAGGCATAGAATCATTAAGGTTGGAAAAGACCTCAAGGATCATCAAGTCCAGCCATCAACCCAATGCCACCTAACGTTTTCTTCTGTTGCCTTTTTATACCTGAAAATTGGAAAATTCTGAAACACTTCATTTTTTTTTTGGATAAAGTTATTAAGGCATTTAATAAAGCTAATTTAAGATAAAAATCAGTTTAACAAAGATGGACAAATTAGTATGCAAAATCAAATTCCTCTAGAATTTAAACAAATGACTTGCAGGGGAAGCGTGAAAAAACACATGTATGGCAGTATTGAACATTATCCATACAAGTTATCCCATATGAGGGTTTCTAAAATAATTTAAATTTTACCCTTTTCCAAGACAGCTAAAGTTAAGGGAGGAAGGACTAGCCAAGTAGTCACATACAGATACTTTTCTATAAATGTGTGTGGGGTTTCTGACAGTTGAATATAAAATAACATCAGGTATTTCTGCCATACAAGAGACGCATGCACTCGTGTCCTTTCACTGGGGAAGGCACCTTTTTCATAGTGCTCCTTCCTATACGGAAACTTATACAGCTGGGGCATGATCCTTGTCTTCCCTAAGCATTGTTTTGTTGTGTATTTTTAAGTAGTTTACACTGACATGTAAACTATTAGTATCAGAGATATAAATTAAGAAAAAACTTATTGTTTTCTATGTTTTGTAGTTTTCTTCTCACTGTTCTGCCACTCTGCATAGGGGAGAGTTTTTCTGATGTATGGGAGCACAAGCTCCAAACTCTAAATGATGTTTTAGTCTGGGATGCGTGGGTGCCTTAGGGCCATCTGGTGCTCCTCCTGCTTGGAAATAGCCCCTCGCCCTACCTGTAGACAGAACATTAGTGCTGTGGAGTCAGGCTTGCTGTATTGCCTTCTTTGTAGAGTAGTAGTTGTAATATAAACAGTGAATTCTAGTTTTGAATTTCATATGTAGACCACCTTGGGGAAAAAACCACAACAGGGCTTGGGATAGGAATCCATTGCTATACCCAAAATGTAGGCCGGACTTAGAAAAGAGCTACATATTTGTACCAAGCTTTGGGCTAAATCTTGTCATCTCTAACTTCTTGCATGCCCCATATTTCCTCACCAAACCCAGTAGTCCTTGATGGTGTGCCATTGATGTGTTCTGGCTCTGGCATCTTAATCACTTACTCTGCCCTTGCCAGTTTCAGAGCCTGAATTCACACTATCAGTTCCTTGTTCTTTCCCTGCTTTCTCCTTCCCTCCAACCACCAAAACCCAACAAACTAGGAGGAGTATTAAGTATAATACTCCCCCTAGTTCCAGCTGTCCTCATTGTTCTGTTCTTGCTGCTTCCTCTCGGGTACTGCTGCTTCACCCCTTTTGCATTAGAAGAAGAAGAAATAAGTATCAGCCCATGTTGAATTTTGCTTGTCTACTGTGACTCTTCAGCTCAAGTCTTCTGCTTTTATAGAAATATATATATATGTGTGTGTTTTTCGTTTTAATGCAAATGATATTCCATGTTGCAAATAAGCTGCAAGAGTAAATTTGCCCTAAATACAGCAATACAAATTCTCTGAAAGCAGAAGATGTGAGATGAACATTTTATGTCTGTGAAAAAAAATATTCAGAGACTTGCAAAATCTCTGTTTTTACAAGGCATCTTGAGGTCTGATTTTAAACTTGTCACCTCTTAATTAGATTCTGTATGTAATGGTTTCATTTTCTGAAATGAAATGCTCATTTAGATGATAGAAATTAACAAGTGAAATCTGCGATACTGAATTTTGACTTTATTTGTCAGAGTTAGCAAACTGGATAACTAGTCCCTTTGCCCTGGTACTCTTGCCTTGTTAATTACAAGCAGATTTTGCATCAAAACTGTGACCATGTTTATGTTGAACTTATTTTGTCTGTGTTCCTTTCTTCTTATAAAAAAAAAGTTTGTTTTCAAAATTAAAATAAAACTGCTGATCAACTAGAACTCAAAACTTCTGAATATTCTTTGGACAGCCCTAACTTTAATTATGGTTCTTAAAGCTGTGTTCAGAATGCAAGCATATGCTTTTCATATTGAGTTTGATTTAGAAATACTTGTTGAGTTGCCTCTTCACTTTCTTGTGGCTACTTCATTGTACTGAAGTTGAAGAACTTGATTTATGAAAACTGGACATTTTAGCAGAAAGCTAAGCACAGCTTCTGTGCATTTGTAAATGACAGTGGGTAAGGACTGGTATCTGTCTTAAAATTAGAATATTTGTGCCTACTAGCAAGCTATTTCACAGATGTTGTGGGATTAAGACAGTAGTAAATGTTACTTGTACGTTAACCAATTTAACTACTTATTGAGATTGTTCTAGGTGTAAAGGAAAATTAACAGGCACAAAATGAGGATGAAGTTTGTGTTGTGGTAAGATAAATGTGATCAGACCAATCTGATATCTCTCATAGTATTTTAACTACGGAATTGATTTTGTATCTATGAGAATATTTTAGGTAATTGGAAAAGCAAATGCTTAAAAGTCTGTGTCAGACGATGGAACGTGAAGTTCCGTCATGTATGGGTCTCCTTTTTTTGTAAAAAACCCTGGCTTTGGAGTGGTTTTGATACTTAAAAAAAATCTGACTTGATAGAACCTTTGTTTTAAAAACTCACTTTATCATTCAAAATCATACTTACAAAGCTTTTGCAGTTACTTAAGCTTATTCAACCAGCGTTGAGATTTAACCTCACTGCTTAAATATTTTCTGTTTTTTCCTTTAAACATTGTGCTCTCTGTGAATAATTAAGCAACTAAAACGTGTCTGTGTGTGATGGGTTTGCCCTTGGCTGAGGGCCAACTCGCACACATCTGCTCACCCAGTGCCCCCCACCTGATGACCAAGGCTCAGCCTGTTCCTGGCTAACAATCCCAGAGCAGGGAGAGTCCTGAAACTGCACTCACAGAATGGAGATAACAGTCCGAGCATCCCAGACCAAGAGCTGAGCTGGGTTGGGGAGGAGGAAGGCCTTGGGAGAGCGACCACCTGGAGTGAGATGATTCAGAGCAAAAGAGATCTGGAAGCAAAAAGGGACAATCTTCTGGAGGGTCCTCCCCTATATACTGGGCATGACGTGTATGTTATGGAATAGATTATTGGCCAGTTTGGGTCTCAATCCTGAACCTAAGATCAAATCCTGGGCTAGTAACTGGGGCTGTGCTCCCTCTCAGCTTCTCCTGTTTGAAGACAGACAGAGAAGCTAAAAGACCTTGGCAGCCGCGTAAACATCACTTATCAGCTGTCTTCTGAGCACAAATCCAAAACACAGCCTTTTGCTAGCTATTATGAAGAAAGTTAACTCTGTCTCAGCTTAACCCAGGACACTGTTGAAGAGCAAAAAGATGTGTGCTAGGGCTCAGGAATCAGTTGTGGTGGGAGAAGTCGGAGTGGGTGTTGTTGATGGCAGGAATCTTTTTCTACCTGCAGAGCTCAGTAGAATATCAACATAATGCTTGACTTGCTTTCTGCACCCACAACAGCAACTACTTGCCTGTTTTGGATCTGCAAAAAGAGTGTTAGTTTTTATAACAGTAAAACTATCTTCCTATTAATACCCAATGTTTATGGAAAGATGTATTTGTTGAGTTTTGAAAGGCCATTACCATGGTACTACTTTTTTGCTATTGATATTCCTGGATTTCATTTTGCTCTCTGTGATCTTGCGTGGGAACTTTCATCTTTACCATCTGTAAAACTGATGGAACAAATTTTCTTGAGGATCAGGGAAAAATGATTCTTGGAAGACAGTGTCATTCAAAATGGGGATGGATACAGTGGTGTAAATATACAATCAATCACCTTTCCTTCAGTAGTTTTGTATGAAATATTTCTTGGGTGCAAATTACCCTCCATAAATGTAGCAAGCTATAGTAATCCATGAAGAGTTTTTATTTTCTTTAACCTGATGGAGATTCAACTTCAAGATTGCCAAACATCTATTTATAGAATTCATATTATCATGATCTTTATGTAAATAATACTTTTTGTAATTCTCTCTGTGCTTCCCTGTCCTTGTCCTACCCTCACGCGTGGGAATTTCTCCTCTGCAGCAATTTTTTAATGGTGCAAACTTACTCTGTGAAGCACTTTTTTCGTAGCAATACACGTTGGTGGTTGCTTCTGGCTCTGAGCACTTCATAGTTCTTATGTCAGTGGAGAAAGGGATATTCATTGATGCTTTGTTAAAAATGGAGATTAGGAGCCATCTTGAGTTTGCAGATGCAGTTTGCGCTGAAGTTCCAGGTGGTCACGTTGCCAATAGTAATTCTTTAGAGGTGCCGTTACACTTGCTGCTCTGAGATGTGTTCCCAGAATATAAATGAACAGTCTATCCTGCATTTCCAGTCCCTCCCCAATATCTGCTTGATGGAGAACTCAGTCCTTGTAATTTTTTTTTTCTTTGGGGAGGGTGGGTAGGAGCTGGGGGGGACAGATGTAGCTCAACCAGCTATATTTTGTCACATACTTAAGTGTGTTTTTGTTCTTTTTCTAATTCACAGTAGTTTCCCCCTCTTTCCCCATTTGCTTTTTCCCTTGAGTTGTTACATTAGCATTGTATCAAACAGTTTTTCCATTTTAAACTTAATACTGTTCGAAAAAATGCATTTTAAGTAGTCATACCTTTTTGTCTAGCTGTAAGACTATACTAAGAAATGCTCTCTGTGAAATGTGTGGACACAGGGTTGAGAATGACATGAAGAGTGACACTGAAGATAATTCGGAGGATAACTTGGGCCCTGTTTTGTATGCTTTGTGGTGTCATTTTTTTGTCTGCACACAGGGGCAGTTTCTGAGTAAAAACCAAGATCTGGAAGGATATAATTATTTTCCCTATGGTGTCCTTTTTTGCTTTGTCACTTAGCCTGCTGAAGGAGAAAGACCTGTCTTCAGTTCCCCCGAGGGAACTGGGTCACTTTTAGAAGGGTTAATTACATTAGAAGAGTCACTGCTCGGTTCCCTCACCTGCTTCTTATCCATCTCTGTGTGTTATGCTGCCTCAGAAACAAAATTATTTGTATTTTCATGGATATAAGAAACTGTATTTATTCCATTTTCTTTTGTATAACGTACCCAGCTGGTCTGCTCCAGCTATTTTTAGTGTGCTCTTGTAAGAAGTAACTTTGCCTCCATCCTTGAGAACGCTAGAGGTAGTTACCTTTGTTAGGGAAAGGATTTTTGAAACTTGGTGCTGAATTAAAATGGAGGTTAGTTGCTTGCATTATCTCAACTTGCTGAAATTCTAGGTCTTTGCTTACAATGTATTCTACATTTTATTGGAGTGTTGTGAGTTTTTTAAACTAAAGTACTTTTTGCAGGATTTTCTGCTTTGAGCGTTTTTCACCAAGTGTGACAGATTTGCAGTCTGCTTACAGGAACTGGATCATAGTCCCTGAGATATACTCCAAGTAGCAAGGAAATTTGGTGCTTTCTGAGGATTTGCATTGTTTGATAGTTGAAAAGAAGGTACTGTTGCAGTACTGCGAATGTTTAAGTGTCTAGTACCGTTGATGATGTTGATCTAAACCTGTTTGCTTTTAACCTGCACAGAGGAAAACGTAGGAAAACTTTTTGAAGACAAAAATTTAGGTATTCAAAACATTACACGGACAGATAACTAAACACCATCAGTAGACATAAAATTTCATTGCTTTCTAGGGTTTTTAATAGGATGAAAAATTCAAGGTATCTAAAAAACTAGTATTGTGTACTTAAAAAATGTTCTTTAATGATTCAATAATCATATGAAATATAGATTAAGATAAACCTGTACCTGTTCGAACAATATTATTTAAATGGGATGTTTACAAAGTTCTTAACTGAGGAAGCCAATTGCTCATGCTGAAAGAGGGTTTTTACGTCGCAGTAACAAAATGGCTTTTTTTTTCTTTCTTTTTGGACAGTTACACTTCCGGTTTTGAGAGTTGCTTCTGTTATTTCAGTTGGAATGAGCTCGTTGATGAGCTAAAGTTAAGAAAATCCATTGCAGAAGCCCACTGGCAGATGCAAATTTCTCTCTTTTTCTTTTCCTTTCACCATGAATAAGAACTGAGGCAGAAATGGCCAAGATATCTATTTCTGATCTTCCCACATTTGGGATTAGCATAACTTCTTAACAACACTAGTTATAAAGAATACTACTGTCATTTAAGGTGCTTGTTTTAAATGAAGAAAGGTCTGTTTGATAGGTTGTCTTTTTTCATCTGCTGCTGATAAAATACTTCCTTTGAATTCTTAAATGCTTGTGGGTTTTCAGGGAGTTTTGGTTTTTTGAATTTAGGGCATTCCAATTTCCATCCAAAATCAGCTAAATGAAAATTACAATGTAAGGAAAAATAACTACTTGCTGTCTTATAAAGAATACACTTTTCAAGCTGGAATACAAGGAAGCCAAAAGCTTTTCCTCCAGCTGCCTTACGAGTGTTTTGTTTTGTTTTCATGAAGGCTCAATGATTTGCAACTAGAGACAGTTTTTTCAGGGTCAGGCCGCAGTCTTGTTTTGTTCGTATATTCCAGTATCTTGTGTCGTCTTCTCTATGTTTTCCACTGAGAATAGCTTACATATTTTGGCTGTGTAAACACCACAATTTCTCTGGGGAGTAGGAGTGGAAAGGAAGATGTAGATAAATTATTTCTTAGGGTTTCCCACATTTTAAGAAGAAGCAGCATGAGATTATTTACTATGTGATTAGATCTTGCTGCCGAATGTGCCTGCTCCTTCTTTCGGTCAGTTGATCCTTCAAGGTGAGGAGAGTACTGATTAGTATAAAGCCTGCCACTTATTTTGTGTGAAAAGAAGGGAAGCAGAGGTGCTATTCTGCAGTCTGGGTAAGATCATGCACTCTGACTCATTCATCCCTGGGCTGAATTTTGTCTAAATGTTTTATAACTGAAGTATTTATACAATTAAAATACATGTATGTACATCACTTGTAAAGTGAGTTCCATTTTATATTTTGTTCATTTGAGAGCAGTACTGCTGTTTTTGGGATATGTGGTAAAATACTGAGTTTTCACTAATAAAACTATTCCATTGCAACATGCAGTTGAGGTTTTTATGGAATGATTCCAAATTTGTTTCAGGGGAAAAAAAAAAATCTGGCACTTAAAACTGCCTGGGTTAGAATGGTAAAACAGAACTAAAAGTTGATGCAGCAGTGAGCTATGCTATGCAGAGTTTTACTGTTGCACAGTTTTCAACATCATGTTTACCCTCAAGTTTAACAGCTGATATAGCAAAAACTCAGTTTCATGCTTTTAGAAATTTGTGACACTCCTGCTGTTATAACAAATACGCCAAATAGCTAAAGAAAGCCATGTAGTTTAAGCTCTTTTTAAGGGTTCCTATGAAAGCCCTGATTTCTCAAAAATAAAACCAGAAGTTACTTTCCACGGCAAAACTTTTTAGTAAGTGAAAATTCTCAAATTGTTTTACAGGCAAGATAAATGATTTTCACTGGTGAAAAAATAAGTGCTGCAGCAAAAAACTATTTTATTTTTTCCTATATAATATGTGCTTTTTAAAAATTTTGGAAAAAATATTATTGCAATCAGCTTGGGATTTATGATGAAGTTTACTGCTTGGAGTTGAAAGCTAGCACATACTCTGAGCATTTTTGTACTTCAATAAATGCACGTAAATACATCCAGACTTTTTTTTTTTTTTGCCTAACTGCCTAAGACAGTGTGATGGGTTTGCACCTGGCTGGGGGACAAACCACATACCCGCTCACACCATTCCACACCCCCCGCCCCGGGACAGGGGAGAGAATTAAGGGGGTAAAGGGAAAAAAGAACTTGTTCGTTAAGAACTATTTAATAACTAAACTATAATAATATTTAAAATAATAGAATATACAAAGGAGTGACACTCAGTGATACTGCCCCCCCACCTGATGACCAAGGCTCAGCCTGTTCCTGGCTAATGATCCCGAAGCAGGGAGAGTCCCGACACCACACTGACAGAACACAGATAAGAGTCCGAGCATCCCAGACTGGGAGCTGACTGGGGTGGGGGGGAGGTCTTGGGAGAGCGACCACCTGGAGCGAGATGATTCAGAGCAAAAGAGATCCGTAACTAATAAAAGACGATCCTCTGGAGGGTCCTCACCTATATACTGGGCGTGACGTGTATGTTATTATTGGCCAGTTTGGGTCTCAGTCCCGAACCTAAGATCAAATCCTGGGCTAGTAACTGGGGGTGTGCTCCCTCCCAGCTTCTCCTGTTTGCAGACAGCCAGAGAAGCTGAAAGACCTTGGCAGCCGTGTAAACATCACTTTTTATCAGCTTTCTTCTGAGCACAAATCCAAAACACAGCCTTTTGCTAGCTATTATGAAGAAAGTTAACTCTGTCTCAGCTTAACCCGTGACAGACAGGAGATAAAATCTGTCTTTGTAGTGACCAAACTGAGTTTTCTTTTTGGTCTAATGTGGTAAATTTTAGCATTGCATTCTCCAAAGAGCTTTGGGATATTAGGTGGCCAAATCTCAGTGGCTGACAGTCAGAGTTCTTTTCCTTTGAAGATTTATGCATCTTTCTTGTGTGTCCCCAGAATGTGTGCATCTCTGAAGTTGTGAGGTTTTCATTTTGTTTTAGCTTGAGAAATGGGGAGGATTTAATTTCTTTAAGGCAAAAGCCTCCAAACTTTGAGAGGGTAAAAGACTGATGGGATGTATGTTGTGAATTACATTTATTCCCTCCTGTCTCCTCTCTTGTGGTTCCTTTCATGATGGATCTTCTTTAACTCAGTCCTACACTGTTCCATTTTAGCATCTTCCGTCTCCTTTATCTAATGCCTTCCTATTTTCTGTGTATTTCATCACCTGTTGCACAATTAAGAATAACCCTGTCCCAAAGCCCTCCATCAGAGACAAGTGAATTATTTGAAATGGCTTTTTTTCACATCTGGATTGGAAAATTGTGAAAAGTATATGTATGTTGCATGTAGAATTTCACTGTCCTGGAAATTTCAGCTGTAACTTATTATCCAATAGTTGCTGAAACCAAAAATGTACTATAATGAAGTCTGGCTTACACTTTTCCATTTTTCCACATGGTATACTACTCTGGAAGTTGTTGTGGTGTTCTAGGGATCTGGATGTAGAAGATAAGAACTATGAATTGTCGGATAAGTCTGCTTTAGTTGTGAATTATACTATTATGTAAAATTTTTTTGTGGTATAGTTGTTTTCTCAATGCATTAATTTTTGTCTTGGAAGTGGCTTTGTTAATTGAGAATTAGTTTTTTTAATTGTTATTGCTTATGCTTGTTGCAGATAGCTAGCAGTACTAAAATGTACTGATTTGCTAATTCTTCCACACCCCTGCCAGTTTGGATGAGTTGACTTTTTTGGATAGTGTCTGCTTTTTGTGTATTGTGTCATGATTTGTATCAGCAATCAAATGAGTGCAATTATTTTTTTAGTCCTTCTGGAGATGTTGAACAAACATTCTTTATACAGGATGAACCAGACCCTGAGAGTTGCCATCTGAAAATCTCTTATCCTTTCCTACCTCCTTCCTAGTTCCAGCAATCAAGTATTCTTTAATTCTTCTGATTTAGGGTTTTTCCTAGTTCAGAGCCTAAGTTTACAGTGAGTACTTGTTTACTTGTTACCATTATATATATATATTAAATAATCTCCTTAATGCTTATTACCCCCATTTTTCGCAGAAGCATTTTTACGTAGGCTCACTATCTAAAATAGTATGACCCAGCAGATAAAAGGAACTGGTTATTCCTATGTGCTCAGTTACTGCAAGGCTGCACATGGAGTGCCTTGTCCATTTATGTCCCCCTCAGCCCAAGAAAGATCCTGACCTGCAGGAGTGGCTCCAGTGGACCACCAGGTTGATCCAGGCCCTGGAGCAGTTGATGTACAAGGGGAAGTTGAGAGCAAGGTTTGTTCAGCATGGAGGAGGTGAGGTAAAACAGGGATCTTACAGCAGTCTTCAGCTCCCCTATGGGTGGTTAGAAGGAAGACTAAGTCAGGCTTCTCCTAAAAGTGCACAGGTAACAACGGCCAAAGGTTACACAAAGGAAAAATCAACTAGATATGAGAAAATTATTTCTCAGTAAAAGTGGCCGCACGCTGGACTAAGTGTGCAGGAAGTCTGTGGAATCTCCTTCCTTGGAGGTAAAGAGAGCTTGATGGGCAAGGCCCTGAGAGCAACCTGACCTGACTTTGCAGTTGGCCCCACTGTGAGTGTGAGGTTGAACTTAAATGACTTCCAGAGGCCCTTTTCTTCCAAACTTGTTCTGTGATTCTAGGACCCATTCTAGTTAACGTTAGTCAAGCCAAGCAAACTGATTACACTTAATCTCTTTTATAATAAGCTACTGAAAATTTTCAAGGAGTGAGGACCCCTTTACTGGTTGCTGTACAAAATCTTGTCCATGTGTGAGGAGAACCGGGCAATTTGTGTCCAATGGGCAGTTTTCTTGTTTCTTCAGGTCCTCATAATGATGAGATAATATCTTCTTACTCATGATGGTCAGATACTCTCTCAAGTGCAATTACAGCTATGATCTCATCACCATTATTGATGAGATCTCAATGTAAAGGAGAAGTTCTTCAGTCTCAGTAGACACCCAGCATTTCTTAGAACTGAATTTCAGTTCATATATGTGAAGTCTTTGTCGTTCATTTCCTTCGCCTGTGTTAGTGATGCACTTTAACTCCATGCCAGTATTAAATTTCAGTATAATATGCCTGTGGCTAGAGGGCTTATTCACTAAGACAAAGGCAGCAACAAAATGAGAGTCCACATGGAGCCAAATGACTACCTGGATTTCAAAGTCTTAAGTGTGAGTGCATATGTTTTGAAGTCTGGATAGGCTTACAATGAAAGGTTGCTTTCAGGTAAAGGTGGGGCAAAAAACCCCCAAACCTGTCAAGGCAAACTGGTATATCTTGACTCATGGAGACTCAAAAGGACTTGGTTTAAATTGTATATGCTTTACTTAGATGCCATTTTAAGATAACTAAAGAATTATTTTGATTGAATTGTAAAACTTTGAAATTCCTTCTGAGATGGACCAAGAGCATCCTGTAGCTATTAGTGGATATTTGAACTTCATGGAAACTGTTGAATGTCTTGTTTTTTTCTTTGGCTTTCTTTTGAATTATCACAACTCAGCTCCACCCATCACCAGGCAAAAATTCTTCTCAAGAAAACCAGAAAAGTAGTTAATGACTTGGGCTGTTTATAAGTAATAACAATAAACAGATTTTAAAATGGTGAACATCATCTTTTCAAAAAATGAACTTTTGACTTTGTAGGAAAACAATAAAAACTTTATTTTTCATAAATGCTTTCTTTTTCACAGATTATGGAAGAAACAAATACACAGATTGCTTGGCCATCAAAGTTAAAGATCGGAGCAAAATCGAAAAAAGGTATTTTGTTTTGTTATTTTTATGAGGTGGAATTAGTTGTTAGAGTAGTAAAACTACGGAATAAACAGTTCTGTCTTTAGAGTCACTATATCAGTATTGGACATCTGAAATATTTTCATTTCAGTCTATTGTTTTTACGAGAATTTCTTGTTGAAGCTCTCAGCTTTATGTACGTATTTGAAATACAAATCCATTTGAAGTAGCTTGCACTTCTGTAAGTACTTTATTATCAATACTGTTGTACTGACTATCATGTGTGCTTCCTTCTGTAAAATTCAACATCTAATCTGAACAGTTTCTTTATTTTACAGCAGCTAAAGCCAGTTAATCTTTCTGGTAAGATTGTACGTTAGTGGGTGTTCTGTGGGGTTTTTTTTGTTTATTTTTATAGAGTACAAAAATGTGTGTTGGTCAAGCCCAGTTAGAACAATGCATGCTCATTGTGTCCCTGACAGAGGCAGTCTGCATACTTGTTTGGTTTCTTGAAGAAACCTAAGTAGAGCTGTTTCTTAGGAATGGCAGTATTATGTGTTTTAAACTATGCTTCTTTAGGAAGTACAACCTATGAATGTGAATCAAGTATACAATCTGGAACATCCTTTTTGGAATAAGCCTTCTAGTTCTGTTCTTGAAGAAGATAGCGGTGACTGAATGAAAGTAATACTTCATTCTTCTTCTGCAGGAAAAAAAAAATTAGGAGTGATTTTTAACATTGCATATGTATCTGTTCAGGCTGATACACATTAAAAACCAAGAAAGTGGAGTTGAAGTAATTTCTCTGTACATCATATTTGGAATGTATAGGTGGATATGTGGGCTAACTTTTGTAAATAAAGAATGTCTTATGGGAAGAAAAATAATCTCCTCTGAAAGGTGCAGGATGAAGAACATTTTTATGGTGTAAAGTGAGATTCTGTCTGAGAGATACTTTCCCACATGGTATTGGAGCACAAATTGATTTAATTTTTTTCCCCACTTGCATGGAAAGATCTCAGTTGAGAGGGGCAAAATGGGGAAGGAATTCAGACTGGAAAAAATGCAGGTGCCATGTATGTCTNTGATTCTGTGATTCTGTGTTCATAGTAATGTGAGAGTGACAAGGTCTCTGTACAAACCTGTCCTCTAGCTGTGTTCTTCTGCATGCTTTCTGCCTGAGGTGCTATGAATTGATAGCTAAAGCTCCTCAGGCCGGAGGGTTTTTCTTTTGAGGGGAGAAAACAACTAAGGCAGTCAGTACCTGCAGTTGTTCTCATTTAAATCTAAATGAGCCTAGTTCTGGAGATGAAAAGTGTGGTAGAAAGGCCATGAAAAGATGGGTAAGAGAGGTGGCTGGCGGGTATTCTGGATCAGTACTGGAGATGCAGCTTTAGATGCAAATTAATTTAACCTCTTTATTAGTGATCCCAAAGAGAAGATAATGTTAGGTTTGTGGTGTAGCTCTATTAGTATATGTAATGAATTTGAATACCAGGGGAAATAAAATAGCTGAAAGTTATGAGTTGATAAAGTAAAAATTGAGAAGAGGGAACGTGCAATACAGCTGGGCATACTGAGCGCATCTGCAGTGGGAATAATTATCCTGCCTGTGGACTGCAGGGTGGCTCTAGAGTTTACTTTTTACTCTCTGGTTAGCTTTGCTCTGAGAAGTTGTGTGTGTGTATACACCTAAGATAGTAGATTAAAATATGTGTATAAAGAACCCCTTAACCTAGAGATTGCTGTTTCTTGTGAAAGAAAGTAGTTTATGTATTCTGTTTACACATGGTATCAATTGTTGGCAATTCTGTAACTTTCCATGTGCAGCTTCAGCAGCTGTTTATAGAGGGAAAATATTATAAGTGTTTAACATACTCTAACTTCACTTAATGGCATTTTGTGATTGAGAGGAGAGTCTGCAACAAATAACTGGGTGGCTCTCCAGGGACTTGAACTCAGAACATGCTATCTTTCCTCGTCTCCTTGGCTGGGAATTGACTGTCTGATAAGCAGTCATTCAGTGAGGGAGAAGCACTTACACATGGGCCGTCTTGTATCCCACTGTGCCCTATCATAATCAAGTGATACCAAATTTTTCATATAATTTTCTATTTTAACTTGCCTGCAGTGTCAGTAGCATCACACTTTGTGGGTGTATGGTGTGGCCTTTGGTCACCTACCACTTTCCTCCTAAAATATGAGGGGAAAAACAATCCTTAGGAAGACACCTCAAACTGTCTTGCTTTTGTCATGTTGTTCAGTCTGTCATGAAACATTTAGGGCTTAATGTAGTGTTCTTCTCACTGCTGTCGTCAATTTTTAATTTGAGTTAGCTATTACCAAATCATTTAAGGACGGGGTACGTGTTTTCTCTCTAATTACAAAACATAGGTATTGAAATTTGCAGACAAGGTGTGCAAAATAAGGTTCAGCAAGGCCTTAAGGTGAAGTTCTGTACAAGACCCAGAATCTTTTTCTGATTTTGTGGAAAAAATTACTATGTGAACCTGAAGCACTAAGAGTTGATGACCTGCAGATAGTTGTTTCTTTTCAGTGTTATGTCACTTATGTTTTGTGATTGCAAAATACAATATAGTATCATCATGGTGGTTCATTAACTCAAACATTATAAATACTTCCTGAAAGCTTTGAATTGCAAAATCCTGATACCTGGGTTTATTACTATGCAGAATTTAAACAATTTGCTAAGTAAAATTTCTTGTTTACGATGAAATTGCTGAAATAGCTCTTTGCAAAGTCTAGAATTCAAAAATCAATTATGAGCTCTCAACAGTTTCATAAAGACCAAACCAGGAATTTCCTGGCTTTAATGATCACCAGATGCTGCAGTCTTGCTCTGGTGATGAGGGTTAAAGCATTTTGAAATACTTGTTTAGAAAACACGCAAACAGGTACAAGTCTTCCAGTAGCATCTTTAAGCAAGCTGTTTGATCAGGTTGACTAAAGAGATCCCGTAACATTAAGGCTTCAGAGAGGGAAGTGAAACAATTGAAAGTGCTTCTGTAATGATGGATTCCTGTCCAGCAGTGAAGAAACAGTTGTCGCTGGCAAGGTGTGCTCTGCTCTGCTTGGATGCTGAAGAGTTCAGGGCATACCAAAACCTCATGTTGTGGAGGTTTCAGATCTTCTGTAGTCCCATGAATTAAAGATCAAAGTGAGAGACAGTGACTTTTCTATGCATTCCCCTTTTGCTCTCAACATACTTTTTCACTCTGTTATGGTTACTGTTCCTTAGGAATGCTAGTAATTGTCTTTTAAAGATTTATTCAGTGGTATGAAAGTTCAGAGTAGATTGCCAAATCCTAAGTGGTCAGATGCTATAGTTCCACAAACACTTTCAAAACAGGCGTAAGCTAGCATTTTTTCCTTCTCCCTTCCCAGAATACTGACCTGTCCTGCTCTTCTGTTATTCTTGTTGTCCAGCGCTTTCTACTATGCTATCTCATTGGTGCTTATATTGTCACATAGGGGAGCAGGCTGGCTTAAAAACTAACTATGGATAATTTTTACTGGGGTGGGGGGAGGAGGTGTGGTGGTGGAGTGCATTTGCTAGATGTTTTAACCCCAGCTGTTTTAACCCAACCGTGTCCTCAGTCAGCTTCACCATACGTTTTTATGAATCTGTAATGTTTAGTACATTGGCAGCAGGCAAATGCCATGTTTTTCAGCAGCATTGCTTTTTGATGGTAATTTAAGGTGCTCTTCAGGAACTTTAGGAAATGGGTATACATGAGTTTAGGTATCACCCATATTCTTTACTCATTTTTTTTCCGTCTTTTCATCTTTCACCTCCTCTGAACAGTTGTGTGCCTTTTGTATTTCAACAGCCATAAAGAAGTTGTGGGGGTATGCATTTGGTCAGAATGCAGACAGCCTTGAAATAGCATTGGGGTAACAACCCGTATAAGAATCTTTTCAGGTCCTGGACACTTACTGCCTTTGGGCAGGAATTCATTCAGAGAGTTGGACCAGGGAAAACTTTGGGAGGTTAAAAAAGATGGTAAGGGGAAATGCAAAGCAAATTGACTCACAGAGCAGGTATAACTCTGAAGTCTCTTCCACACTTCACTTTTAAAAAGAGCTGCTTTTACTGCATTTCTGTTACTCTTTTTATTTCTTCCTGTTCTTCCCATATTTTCATTCCTCTTCCACTTTCTTCAGATTACAGTCTCCAGCTCTTCTTTATCTGCGTCATCTGTTGAAGTTGCCCAGTCATGGAATCATAGAATGGTTTGGGTTGGGAAGGACCTTAAAGATCATCAAGTTCCAACCCCCCTGCCATGGGCAGGGACACCCTCCACTAGCCCAGGTTGCTCAAAGCCTCATCCAGCCTGGCCTTGAACAGTCCTTTCTTTTCTTTCTTTCTTGAACTGGTCTTATTTTATTTCACCAGCTCTTTCATTTGCTGTTTCTGTTTTTGGGGTGGCTTGAGTTTTTGTTCACTTCTTGGTTTTGTTTTTGTTTTTTCCCCTCTTATTACTGGTGCACTTGAAATTGAGTAAGAAAAATAAAATCCAGCCCGTGTTCTGTTTGTGTATTTTTTTCCTCATCTGATTTTTCTTTTTACTTATTCTTTCATCTTCTGTTTCAAAAATCAAACTAGTTTCAATTATCAAAACATTTACTACATGCTATTTTTAATTATATTTCAAAGATAAGTCAAGTACAAAGTATGTCAAATTATTATCTAAGGAGAATGGCAGGAGAGGAGGAAACAATGGCACTGAAAACAGAAGGAAGGCAGCAGTAACTAGCAGTGAGCACTGCTGGCCTTCATTGCCTGGCAATTTGGTTTCACACCTTTTTCTTGAACTTTGCCTTTTGCAAGGCATCTTGCAAGCAGAGGCCAATATTTCCTTCTTTGCATCTTAAGCTGCTGAGACAATATGCAAAATAAAGTTAGCACCTGTAATACTATATTTGAGGCAAAGAGCTGTACTGAGAGACTTCAACCACATTAGTAAAATATTGCTCACATTTATCTGTATGTTGTTTAAACATAAGGGAAGAGCTCTGCATGTCCCAGGAGATGTTATGATAAAAGCTAGGGTCTTACCTTTTTGTTAAAACAGAAATGTGTCTATGTAGTGAACTTACCGCCAAACTTGCATGGAACTTACTGCCTTAGATGTCAAGACTAAGCTAAAATGTAATTTCTGTTTGTTGTTTAAGACCTTTAAGTCAACTTTCAGTTGTCTCCCAATATTGTAATAAAAGCTGTCGTTTACATTTTGAGAGGAAGAAGGGAGAGAAGATGTGGTATCAGGCTGTGCAACCTTGTGAATGTATACAAATACAGTTCTGGGTTATTTTTCTTCTGTCATAGGTTTCTGATAAAACTCCAGGTTGAATTTCTGCTTTTTGAATAACTTCTTTTTCTCTTTAGAAATACTTAGTTTTCTCAATTTAATTAATAAACAAAATCTTTAGAAAGAGTGAAAACTGCTTTCAATACTAAGTCTCTTGTAGGAAAATATAATACATGGAGAAGCGGTTAACATAAGGGCAGTTCAGCATTGTGCTTGCCAGTTTTTAGTGTCCCATGTGCAGACACTTCATAATTCATGCACCTGTTCCATGGAGACATTACATCATTTCTTAAAACATAAATGCATCCCTGACTGTCATGCAGTGTTGCTTTCAATATTGGAACTGAGCTGAATCCCACATTTGTACAAAGGAGAGACTGGAAATTTCAGTGAAACATGTGGCAAAAAAACTATGGGTAACACCTCAAAGTGTTTGTTCAAGTGTGTTAGTGGATGCAGGTAAGACACTGTCAATGGTCAAATTCAAACCCAATATATTTTATGATGAAATGACAGTGAAAATGGAGGAGTTAATAACCCTGTGCAGCATCATTCTGTAGGCTTTAAACAGAATCATAGACCTCTTCTACTGTGTCTGGAGGTCTCTGCATTCACCCCCCTAGCCTGCCAAAAAAACCCAACCCAAAACCACAACCTCAAAAAACCCACCAAACTGAAACATCCCTAAGCATTCTCTAATGCTTAGAGAAATTAATAGATTTTTCTGCTTTCAATTGTCACTGGAATACTAGAAGGATTTCAGTATATGCTACTAAACTTAAAGTTACATACTTAATCTTTTTCTAAATACCAGGTGCCTTGGTGTACTTCAGAGGCTGGCATGCTTGCAAAGTGCAGTTATATAATCTGAAATTTTCCACCAGAAATTGGCCAAGTCTGAGTTTAGTCAAACAAGCACAGAAGTAGCTACAACTGCCCTATTATTTTAAGCTATTTACTACTTTGTCTTATATAACTGCTTAAGTTGTAAACTGTAGATTCTGTTTCCAGCAGTTTGAAATCGACAAGACTGAACACCTTGCAGTTTAAATATGTAGTGTCACTCTATATATGTATGTGTGTGTATACATATAGAACAATGTCACTTAGGATTGCTTTATTTTTCAAGTCTTCAGTGTTTTCCTTTTCTCAGACTTTACATGTACACATTATCCCTACTTAATACAGTTGCAGCCATAGCACAGCTTTTTAATTCCATGTTTTCCTTAGATGACTTAATTATTCTGAGCTGAGCTTTTTTCTTTTTTTCACAATGGATAGATATTATACCTGCTTTAAGTTTTGTTTTAATTTAGTTGAAAAGTAATTTGGAACTAGCCATATTGTGGAAAAAACTGAAGTTATTGGCAACACAGCATCTGTTAATTACCCCTGATGGGCTCAGAGATCTTTACCTTCTCATTTTGATTGTGGTCGTGGAGGTGGTGTTTGTTTGGATCTTGGATTTAAAAAAAATTCTGCCCCAGCAAACCAAAAACCAACCAACAAGAAAGCAAAAAAGCCCCACAACCTCCCGACAATCCAAAACGAAGTACAAGGCTATGAAAACCCTATGATTTAAACAGCGAGAGCTGTTGATGATAAATTCTGTCCCTGTGCATTACTTTCAATAATGCTTACATTGGGTACAATGTGATCAGACTATTTCTAAAAGCATTCCTAGAAGAGAGTGGTAGGAGGAATCTCTTGCTTGTTTGTTTGTTGTTTAAATTTGTCTACATCTGTAAAACTGGTGTTTCAAAAAATGACCAGACAAAAATACCTAACCCATTCTGGTACTCTGTTAAACTCTAGTTGATCATGTCAGGCTAGCCTGGTTGTGTATGAACCTCTTTGTGTTTCATACAGTGTAGCATCGTATTAGCTTTTTAATATTTGAATTACTGAATTTTTTGTGGAGAAGATCAGTGTAGTCTGGAAAGATAAAACGAAGGTATAGGTGAAGGTGTGCTTGTATTTATATATATAATGGAGGAAAATAAGCAACTTTTCTGTGAATATGAACACTGAGGTTAAGAATATTCTCAGGTCTGTTCATATAGATTTGGGCAGTGTATGGCCTCAATCTGAACATATGAATGTTTCAAATCATTTAATGTTTATTATGTACACTCTGCTTGGCAAATTGAGACTTAAATCTCAGGGCTGGAGAAGGGGGAATTTACATCTGTGTATAAACCTGAGCTATTGCATCAGCACTTTTAAAAGAAATACATTAAAGGTTATAACTTCAGAGATGGTTTAAGTTACATGAAAACACTTTATTGCAAAGGCTGAATTTCTTAATTACACTTCATATTATCTTAATTCTTTGAATATAAAAATGTATCCTACTACTTTTCTAAAGAATATGCCCATGTGAATTGCTTGTTAAGTCTGTGTGCTTAAGTCCTAAAAGTCCTCCTATAATTTCATTCATTTCTAGAATGACACCCTCTTAATTTGTAACCATATATAACCTCTGATATTCCATAAAAACAATGTGGTGGATAATGGGAAGCGAATCTTAATGTGCTGGAATTTTCTTGTATGCTTGCCAGTACATATCTGTCTAGCTAATTTATCGGTCTTTAAGCTTAAAAAAATTCTCCTTACTGTAAAAGGAGTTCATAGTTTGTGTTTTTGTAGATCCAGTAATGCATCACAGGACTACCAAATACTTCAGACTTTTTAATGAAGCAAGTACTGTAGCAGTAATTTATCATGGTTTTGGTCAACTTTTTTTCTTGACCTACTTTCGTCTCTGTGTGATGTTTCTAGTTACCATAATTGTAGCTTCTGCTGTTCTCACAAAAAAAAAAAAAACCACCCAAAAAACAAAAACAAGAACAAAAAAACCCCCAAAACAGAACAAACAGAGTGGAAGAGGATGAATAGAAGATATAATCAACAAATATGCCTGCCTTAAATTCAGTGCTAGAATAGCCACTTAATTAGCTTAGAGCCTTAAGCTTCGCTTAAAAAAACAAAAAAAAAGGAAAAAAAGAAAAAACCCTTAATCAGGCACTTGGAGACCTGCAGTGGTATATGTAGTCTTGTGACAAAAGAGCTTCAAAATCACTAAGGTGTTTTTAAAAATTGTGCCAACTCTCCTGCGAGGCTGTACCCTAACTCTTGATAGGAACTGAAAACATAGTGATGTCCACTTCTGAACAAGCACAGCCTGTTTTCTGTCATCTTTAACTAGGGGTGCAAAGTGATGCAGTATAGAGAGCCCCTGAGCCTCTGAAATGCTTAGATGGTTAAGTGCTTAAAAACTAAAAGTAACTTTTGTATTGTGCATAATCAAGTTTTAATTTCTGTTGTCTCAGCATTGATTTTGGTGCAGATGAATGGAAATACAGGTTCCAGTTGCCCAGTGTCACACTGCTTATTACAAAGAAAATAACATGCTGCATACCAGCAGGAGCTCTGCCAGCAGCTCTGTCGCTGGTGCCAATCTGAGGATTATTTTAGACTCTAGAAGGGCTGTTGGGTACCTTCCCTTGTTCATGTGGATCACTGCCTGTCCAGGGCAAGGGGAATAGTCTCCTGTCACTAACCGATGAAGTAAGGTGGGTGGAGGTGACGATTTGATGGCTCTGTGCTGTAGGAACCTGTTCCCTCGGGAGAGGAGCTCTCTACCTGGTTCCATGCAGGTCAGCAAAAAGGTGTTGCAAGATGAGCTTTTGAAGTTACTCCATGTGTCTTTCCCATCTGTAAGTGGAAATGGGATCCCAGAGAAACAAAATGAGACAACTTCATACAACAGCAGTAGGTACAATAGGTTTTGATGGCCATACCCTTTGGACAACCTTATTCTGTGTGTTCCTAATAAATGATAAAGCTACACTCGGTTGTGCATTTTCCAAGTACTCTGAAAGAGAAGACTAGTAACTATTTTTGCTAGAAATGAAATCAGGGGAGACAGAACTGCACAGCTGCTAAACGGCACCATTGTGATCTTATCTCCCCTGCCTGACTGCATGCTTGAGGGCTGTCCCTCTGCCTCCATAGCTACCTGCTAGGCAGCTCAGCCCTGCCGCCTGGCATGCCCTGGTGCCCAACCGGCTGAAGGAGAGGGCATTCAGCTCCGTTGGCTGATGGAGGCCTGTGCTCTTATGTCAGCAGAATTTTTGCTGAAGCTATTTATTTTTTGTTCCCAAGGTATAAAGTTGTAGGTCTGACTTTATACCAGTTGAGTAAAGGTTTTCTTAAAAATCTTGGCATTTAAATGCCTTTTCCTTGTTGGTGCCCACGACAACAGAACTGTTGGTTTGGGTATTCTGTGTCAACTCTGTACGTGTTGAGCAAAATGCCTTTGCAGCTTTTATTTGACCTCACTAAAGACAAGAAAAAAGATTCATCCTGTTATGCAATTCTCGAGCTGATAATTCTGTATGTAAGTAGAATTTTTAAGTTATGCTCATATCTTAGAAGCACATGAATTTCACAACAGTGTTTCTGCATATTGGAGGTGGTCATGTCAGGAGATAATGGATGCTCTGTAATGTTTCTTGAAAATGGCAACAAGATTTGAGAACAGGAAAAATAATTTCTTATCTGCAGTTGCTTCATAAAACTTCTGTCAGATCTGGTACATGATCTGGGAAATTGCAAGTTTTTTCTGTTCCTTAGAATGGCATTGAACTAATTTCTGTGCTTGACCTTTCTCTGCAAAACTAATGCTATTTTGCATTTCCCATAGGTAAAAATGGATTAACTTGATCAATGGAGCATCTTACATAGCTTTTTAAATCATGTAATTTAGGTGAAATAAAACTGAACACTTACATAACCTGAAATGCAAAATACCTTCAGTTTGGAAGTTCTTTATAAGATGGAGAAGTACTTGCTCAATTATTTTCTGCCTTTCTCTAATTATACTGGATTTTAATTTATGTCCTCTGAATTGCTTAAAATTGATTTATCTGACTTGATCTTGCTCTGATATAAATCAAATAGGCATTTTTTCAAAAGAAATAAGTTTGCAAAACTGCATTAATAGCCTGCATGGTCAATGATGATCATCAGAATACAGAAAATGCTGGTCAGATAATTCCTATCAATCAGTATTTTAGTCTCAGGCTTTAGAATGCAGGTCCTAGGGAGGCTGCAGTCATCTGCTTGTCATGCAAGATGTTATCTGCTTGTTAACTATTACTGCTCTAATACTTTTTTCCTTTTGAGAAGGGATTATTCATACTCTGTAGTATTTTTCAGAAGAGAAGATAAGCTATTGGTGTCAAATGTCAGTTGAAGCCTGTAGTATGTTTTTGTTGTTTTCTTTTTCAGCATGTACTTTTTCCTAGGTTTGGTTGGAGAAGTGTTCAGAAAGGGGAAGTGTCATGTTTCATATTTTTTTAGTATAGTTCACTCCTGCTTCCATATGTTTAAATTGCAATGATCCAGAAGGTTTCAGGGGATGTTGAGAAGTTCTTGATGACAATCTAATACATCATTGTTTGCAAACATTTGACACTAGTATCAAAAACTAATTGCAAGCCTAGTTGAGGATGCTAATTTAAACATATCAGGTATGCATTAAGCATTGGTCAGTGAATAGTAGTGATGCGTTAGGTTAGTAAACATGATTCAAATTTTTGTTTCGATTTGGAAAAGAAAAAGGCTTGAGTGAAGGCGGCTAGAACTCCAAAACAGCTTTCCAAAACACGGAGAAACCAGCGTGCATAGCAAAAATCCGCTTAAGGATCTTGTCACAGTTTTTTTTAAAAAGCAAAACCAAAACCACATCATATGCCCACCAGTATTACTGGGGTGAATACTACCCTGAAGGAATAATACCTAATGTGTGACATTTTGTAGCTGATAAAAAAAGTTTATAGTCTTTCCAGTTTCTTAATACTGTATTTCTGTAGCTGCCATTCAAAGACCAAACTTCCTCAAAGAAAGCCAGTGCCTCACCTGATGCTCCAGGCTATGCTGCTGGTGGATAGGAGGCAGGGCTGGCTGCTGCATTCCCCTCTTTGAACCTGTGTGCCTCTTGTAAACTGTCTAGAATTAGTGTAAGTAAGTATCATCCTACCTCTGCAAATCTTTGTATTATAAATGAAGTCTGACTTTTTTTTCAATTGCTTTGGTTTCAAACACTCTTTATGCTGTGCATTCTAAATATAGACTGAGCCTGTGCCAAAGATCAAGTGCAAACATACAAAACCATCATTGATATAAAGTCTCTTTAATTACTTCCTCTGGAAACTATAATTTGAATCATATGATTTTTCTGGAGTAGCAGTAGGAGGGAATATCTGAAAAATAACTATAACATGGTTTTCAGAATTGCAAGCTTTTCATCTGTACAAACTTCACTTTGTGTAAACTGTGCTAGTCATTTTATTTCTTGATTATTTGGCAAGACTGACATTTCCTGTAAAGCAAGTTGGATCTAAAGAGAACAAAATCCAGGGTATAAATACTGTTCTGGTGATTCCTTGGCTCCCGCCCCCGATTTTTTAGCAGTTACAAAATAATTGTTATTTTGTTGTAAAAGCTTGTAGGGAGCTCTGGTAGCCTGTAGTTCTGTCTGTGTGGCAGCAGTTGAAGATGCTGAATTGGTGGTGTTCAACTAGTGAGAGTGACACAATCTGGTGATGTTTGTCAACCAAAGCTAGCCCCTGGGGGCTGTTGGCAACCTACGCTCCCCATATTACCTCCTGTAAAAAGAGAAGGCGAATGATCTCTGGTTAATGAGAGGAAAGCTGTGGGAAAGGAAAAAGTTGGGAATGAAGTGAAAGGGGGGAAGTGAGAGATACGGAGAGGAAATTAGAGGCTGATGAAGAGACTGAAGACAGTTGGAAAGAAGTAGATGTGATCCAGCAAAACACTGGCCGAAAACATGAGGTTAGAGTGGGAGTCTTAGAGAAATGAGGCCTTTGAAAGAGCAGAATAATAAAGAGTAAATGACAAAGACGGTATAAACATAACGGGAAAACAGATGGGGTGGTGGAAAGAGGAAGATGTGAGGGAAGGACCGTGTGAAAATGTATATACCAAAAAGTGGAGAGGAGGATTCCAGCCCAGTGTTCATAGGTGTCTGATGTGAACTTCAGACACATATCCTAGTCTTGGAAAGGAGATCGGACACAATTCTGAAGTTTCTACTTGATGAATATCCTGGGGAAAAGTTGGTAAACACCCCTGTATTCATGTAGATGTTAATTGCTGTCCTAGACCAATGATTAAATGTCTTATCTCCAGTGTCTTTGTTAGGCATTTAACAGATGCCTTGTCTTGCATCAAAACATATGTATGTTTTAAAATACTGAGAAGGCAAAACATTGATTTCTAGTCCATGAGAGTTGAAGATATTAGCACTTTCTGCTAAAAATCACAGAACAGAATAAGAGTGTGTGTGAGTAAAAATAGATGACAATAAAAAGGATTGAATTTGAGTGTGACTGTCATCCTGCTCATTAGATTTGTGTCCAGTGCAATGTCAATTAGTGTAAATTGCTTGGTCTTGCAATGCTGGAGATGACTGATAGCCAAGAAAGTAAGCTGAGAAAATATTGGGCTTCAAGAAAATGTAAGCTGTTTTGTGGGGCTTCCTTAAAATACTGCAATACCAAATGGTTCCTATCACGATTTTTTTAACAACACATCCATGGAGTTATACTAAGCTATACATATGCAAAATAGATTCCTGAGTCTATTTCTTGCCTCCCCTTTCTATTGCAATGGAGTGCAGTGAGAAGTTAACCGCACGTTAGCTTTCCTGCCTGTGGGTACTGTCATGTGGAGAATTACAAATATGGCTTGACTTCTTTATTAGGTACACATTTGGTCACTTCAAAGAAATCTGAACTTTCAGAATGAGCATACACTTTCTGGGAGGGGAAAAAAACATGGAATGTAACTGTTTGGGTGCAATATTTGTTCTTTTCTGCTTGCAGGAAGTGTGCCTGAAACCTAACAAGGTCTGGTGTTCTCTTCCTTAAAATGATTGAAATGTAGCATCTTCCCTTCTGCTAGGTGTTCTGATGTACTGTAGTGTACTGGGAAGTGTTTTCATTGATCATTAATTGATGGATGCAACTGGCATCAAGTTGGCAAAACACAATTTACACTGAAAACAAACGGGAGAAACAATGCAAAATTAGTCACAACTCAGTAATGGTAATTCAGAACAGGCTGCTTGGAGAAGATCAGATGCACAGTATTGAAGAAAGGGGTTTAAACATTGTTGTGTACCACAGACTAAACAGGCACTGGAGTGTGATGCTATATCCCAGAATAAAAAGCAAACTGGGACATATATTCAAGCTCATTGTTTGTAAATAAAATATTTTTTTTTTTTGCAACTTAGTACTGCTGAGGTTTCACCTGTGAAATAATACAAGTTACCAGTGCTGGGCTTCCGAGTTTCGACAACTTGGAGAAATTTCATCGGAAAGCAAAAAGTATTTGAAAACAAGAACTGGGAAGAGGTTTTTTGGGTTTTTTTTTTTTTTTGAAGTAATGTTATATATAATGAAAAAACAAATGAAGTCTATAAGGGAATAGGAAAAAGACAATAGATATCAGTGTCTACTTAGGACATGATTAAAAGCAAACATTTCTGTCACGGAGATTTCTCTTGGATTTTAGGGATAAGGATAGCTAGTTATTGTAGTAAGTTACATAGGGTTTGGGTTCTCCACTAGTGAAGATTTTTCAGGACAAGCTACATAACTACCAACAGGGTTCTGGTATACTACATCCTGCCACAGAGGTGGCTTAAATGACTACCTGTAATAGTTCAGTCCTTCACTTCTGAAACTTTTTTTTTAAAGAACTGATCCCAATTTAGATGCTTACTGAAGGATGCTTCAAGAAGGAAGGCACGTAGAAGAGCCACGACAGTGCGCATCAGTGCAGTAGGGAGGGGAGCAGACTTGGATTCTGCAAGTGAAGATGGGGTTTGTTCCAGAGTGAGAGGAGTAAGAAGAAAAATAAACCCCAAAAAGTTGCTATAGAGAAGGCCATTTGTAGTATGAATTATTGGTAAAATGTAGGACAAAGAGAATGAAGTCTATAAGCTTCCCCCCCCCTCCAATATACAATGACAAGCAGGGATATTGTTTTGCATATTTTTTTTCTTCTTCCTCTTTTTTGTCATTTTAGTAAATAAAACTTGAACCACAATCATCGCTGACTTCAGCAGCAGCTGAAAACTACTGTCTGGTAATTTATATTTGAGTGCCTAAATTTAGGTTCCTAAATCTGTATCTGCAAGCAGTGTTCCCTGCTGTTCTGTTCCCATCTGTTGGCGGGGAAAAGATGTGAGCACAGAGCTGGAGTGAGAGTTGGTGCTGAGGGTGGGGCGGGAGGGGAATTCCTCACTGGCGATGCTCTGTGGAATATTTTGGCTTTTAAGTTTCTGCCACAGCCCCAGCCATGTGTAGTTGTATTATTTCACAACCTGTGTTCTGCCATGAGCAGTACCTAGCTGTGCTAGCAAATGACAGGGGACCCAGCTTTGCTGTGTCTTTTGAACCAAGGCTGTTATGTGCAGCAGCATAGCCGTGCCTCCCTTGGCCTTTCATTGCCTTCGTAGGTGGAGAGAAGCTGGACAGGTTCAGAGTAAATGTTTGTGGTAGTGGTTATGAAGAGCCATATGACAGTTCTGCATGTCCATGCTTCACCAGCTGCTAAAGCGGAGGAGAAAAGCTGTACGACAGGCAGTGCTCAGACTTGTGCTGAGTTGAAAGGGCAGGCTCTGGAATTGCTGTGGGAAGATGGAGAGTGTGCCTTTTAAACCTGCCATGCCTTTCATAAAGAAGATGGGACTCCAGAGGGTTGGATGAGTAAATTGGGACTTCTGGGAGACAGGGTTTATATTTGTGTCATTGGAGAGTTTTGTTCTTCCTGCTATTAAAACTTTATCCCCTTGCTTGGTGACCTTCTTGAGTTGCCACTGCCTTAATCACCCTGATGATACAGCTTTTTTTCTTCTTTTTTTTTTTTTTTTTTTTTTTTGTGTGTGTGTGCAGGCTAAAGTTCTATGCAGTGAGGTATGTAAAGGCATAGCTTCTCATTAAAATGTTGGCATAATCCTATGCCCAGCATTGACATTTAGGAGTTAAACTGGCACGGTAGCATATGGGGAGTGCTGGGTCATTTTTCAGTTCCTTTCAAGCAGCATCTTTGTTTTCTAGGTCTTGTGTTTGAGGTAATTTTTGGAGTGACTTATGCTTGGTAGTAGTAGTAAACAAAAACAAATATTCACAAGAATTCTTTTTTTAATTCTGGTTGAAATTTGTCAGAGTAAAATCAGTTGAAAGCAGCTTTTTGAATATTATGTAAATTTATTCTTGATTCAATTATCAGTTTTTACATTTTTTTTTTTTAACTAGTGAGCTAGAATTTGACTTTGTGACTTTTCTATGCTTAATGGAAAGCTTGTCTTCTCCCACAAATATTTAGACAGCTAAACTGTGGGGACAATTTTCAGCTGTCTTATGTTGTTTGTCCACAGCTGTTGCTCTGCCTTTTCCTGGTTTAAATTGATGGGACCTGACAGACTTGTAGGAGATGCTGGAAAGGGGCTGTGATTTTTTGTTTTGTTTTGCTTTGCTTTGCTTTTACTGTAGAGAAACAATTAGTGGAAAACTAACACTGGGAAGT
The DNA here is from genome assembly GCA_013400615.1 of Syrrhaptes paradoxus. Taxonomy (NCBI): domain Eukaryota; kingdom Metazoa; phylum Chordata; class Aves; order Pterocliformes; family Pteroclidae; genus Syrrhaptes; species Syrrhaptes paradoxus. The sequence goes on along the minus strand of VZTO01021766.1, from coordinate 13,084 downwards.
TTTTTACTTTAAACTTCAAATATGGAACTTGAAACAAAGACTTTTTTTGAGTTTCTCAGCAGCTCAGATGAAACACCACTGCCACTGTTTTTCTAAGTGGAAAAATTCTCTACCTGAAGGCCCCGCCCCAATTTCCTATATCTCACTATCCTCTAGCCCAGTTTTTCTATAATTTGCCAAGGTTGGCAATATTTGTGTATTTTGCAGTCTGAAATGCATGTACGCACACAAAATAATCCAGTCTCCCTTTAGTGAGTATCTGCTTTCCTCAGGCTGAGATATAAAGCTGGAAAAAGTCTCCTGTTTTCTGTGTTTATGATGTTTGTTTGGTTTGTGAATATATATATATATTGAGGAAAAGAATCTTTGTAGTTTTAATAGTTTTCCAAGTATTCACCTTAGGTGTTCACTGCTAAGCTAATGTTGCAGGTTTTTAACTATTGCTTATCTTAACACAACTTTGTAAATAGTAATTATTTTCTGTAATGTGTTGCTAAGGCAATCAATACGTAATTGACTTAAAGACTTAAAGCAAGTCTCTTGCTGACATTGTGTTTATTGTTTGGAATGCCAGATTAATTACAGCATGTATTGCAGTTGCTGTATTATGAGCTCCATCTGCTTTTTGTTAACTTTCTCTGTAAATGAGAAACTGTCAGTGCATACTGCTTCTCATATTCTGAAGAAAAATTCCCCAAACCCTATAATTGTGTACTTTAAAAATTAGAGAACCATTGTGTTTAGATCACAACTTCGTTTATTTCTTTTGTTTCTGGAGGAGCTGACCCAAGCATAGATGACTTCTCCCTGTTTTGCAATAAATAAATGAACAGAAGAGACTGTCCCAGGCCAATCGAAACTTGGCCGCAGGAGTTCATGTTGATTCTCTTCGATCTGAGCGGTTAAACACGCACAGATCCACCGCATCTCTGCTGCCAGCAGCTGGCAGCAAATACTTCATTTGCTGGAGCTATTTAAACAAGCCTCCATATTGCTACCATTTCAGAAACCAAGATAATTAATTCTCCCTGCTTTGTGTGCAGCATAGGTGACAACCAAGAAAGTTTTAAAAGTGAGTCACATTTGCTTGAGCCTTGTATCTTGTTTGCGGTTAGCTTGTCGATTCTTCTGTGCTTGGGGTGTCTGCATGTGTGCCTATAGCAATGAATGGTGGTTCTACATAAAAATGTAAAATAATGAATTTTTATTGGCTTCAAGAAAGGTACAGTACATTTACAGTCACATTTCTGCATGATTTAAGGAAACAAATTATAAATAACAAAGGAGCTAACAGATGGGCATGGTAGTTTAAGTAAATGCACAGCAGCGTGATTTCAACTGTATTCATTCTTGAAAGAAGAGTGGGAACAAAGTTTTTGGGCTTTCCTATTTTTGATCACGGCTTGCTGTGCTTTTCGTAGAGAACAGCAATTTGCTTATACTTGAACAGATAAGGGACAGTCAAAATACGAACACAGTTGTACTGTGAGGGGAATTATCAAGCGGCTCAACATCCAGCAAGAGTGCTTGGCAGTAACTGTACTAAAAACAGAAATTTCAAGCCCTGGAATTTAGTAATATAAACTCTTTATCTTTGTAATTAAATTACTTGGGAATACAAATTTGTCACAATCTTTCAGCAAGAACTGGCATTAGCTGATGTATTGGGTTTGGATTTTTAGGAGCTTCGAGCCATTAGCAGATGCCTTGCAATGTTCTCCGTACTTTTGCATGTAACTCTGAGACTGAAATAGTCTTCCACTTTATGATCCCTGTCCTTGTATTTAAACTCTATTTTGGGGCACACAAAAACCAATTATGAAAATGACTGCTGAAATTCACATCACATAGATGCTTAACAGGCAATTAATTTTCTAGAGGTGAGTTTTGCTGTTGTTTGAATACTGGAGAGACAAATGAATGGGAGAAATGCAGAGAAAATTAATCTGAGAACAGCTCAGGGGTGATTATTTGATTTAAAAGGCAGCACTTGACATTTTTGGGGTTTTTTTTAAGCATATCACAAAGAAATTATTCTTACAGAGGAGCAATGGGAGTAGTGTGTTGTTTCCTAGCTATGAACGCCTCCCTGAGAAGAAAAGCAGAAGCTTTTCAGTGGTCAGTGGTCTTCAGGAGATGAAGGTTCACTTCCTAGATCAGCTGCAAACTGCCTGTCATTCTGGAGAAAATAATTTAATATCTGTGAATAAGAATAACCTTTAAATGATATAAAATTGTTATAGTGCCATACAAATATTACCATGCTAAAAGCTGAAGAATGGTTGATTATTATATGATTTAAATGTGTGATTCAGTATTCACATCAAAAATTGCTTATATGAAAGCATCCTAAAGTTTTCAGCAGTCATAAATAATTTCCACTAGATGAGTAATCTTTTTCTTGATCACGTGCATAACAAATGGATTCAGAAGAAAGATGGAAACACTAATTCCCCTATCTGCCTATTTGCTTTATTTTCTTCTTGCAGACTACGGCCTGCACAGCAGTGATACATGGAAAAAGCTATTACATTGCCATGATGGTTGAAAAAAATGTGCACCTTGTGCTCTTAAAAAAAAGAAATAATCTTGTTCAATGAATGACTAAAATTAGTTGATAACAACCATAGCAATTTCTGAGTTAAAATTCATATGCTTAATATTATTGGAACTTTAAAATATGTATCAATACCTAACACTTCAAATCTCAAACACAAGATGTAGAAGTGCAATGTATGTGTCAATGATCTAACCTTCTGTATCAAAAAGAAAAGAACTGCTGCTTTATAGCTTCAAAACAGAGTTAAGGAGGTTTTTCTTCCTTAGTGTCTGTATATTGTAAGCAATCTTATTTGTGTCTGGTAGATGAAAAGGCAAAATAGGCAGTGAATATAATCTGCTTGCACTTGGTCTGTTTCATAAAAGCCTACTAAGCCATTAAGTCAGTAGTAGACCATGGACTGTTAGACTGGAGTTCTACTGAATAGTCAGTGCCGTAAGGAAACCCCTGTACTGTACTGCTGTGAGTTTTTGTTACACCTGTGTCCATTCGCATGCTCTGTGTCCCAACAGCACACAGGCATCTGGTGTAGATACATCATGCACTAGGATTTATGAGTAATAAGACAGGGACTTTTCTAAATACATGGGTGCTATTTTTATTAAGAAAAAGTAACTACTGTAAATAATGTGTGTTGAAGATGAGTACCAAGGTCTGTTAGAGCTCTCAACTTGGTCTTTAACAATAGTTTGCTATAATGAAATAGTAAAACCATCTAACGGGGCTTAATGCTTGCTGTTAGCAATATTTGCTCACAACGCAGTGGCCAGAAAAGTATCGCCAGCTGGTCATATATAACCATTCCTATTCCCTGGTTCTAGCTTCTGGCTGTTGGGCTTCTGGGCTCAGCAGGCACCAGTCTGTTTCTTAGACCTCCTGTTTCAGCTTTGAACTACTTGTCACTCTGTCCCCAGTACTAGTTCATCACGACCTGTTTGTAACCTCCTGGTCTTGCAGAGGCTGTTTGCTGATGGGGATCTCGTCACTGGGGTGCTCTGCTCCTCTGTGGGGTGTTACATCTAGTCACCGTGTTCGTTACACTTCAGATCTTTACTTGGCAGCTGATGAAGTGCTTGATGTTGTACATTTATACCCCCTAAGTTTGGGTTGGTGGGAGAGTTTAGAGGTAATCTTCAAAAGGCAGATGCACTCACAATACATGATCTGACTATGTTAATTTACTTGCAGTGACTTGAAATGAGAATAATTTTCATCTACTTCATGTAGCTGTTGCTACTTGGTTAGCTTCTCAAGAAGACTGTACAGGTATTTCTTTATGGGACTTCTAATTTTTCTCTTTATTTAAAATAACAAAACCCCCCAAACAAAACAAAAACCCTGTTCACCTTGTTCATCCTCAGAACATGCTTAAAATAAGAGCCTCTAAAAATATATTAAGTACCCAGGAAAGGAAATCTTCTGGGGAGGATCCGTTTTACTCTGTAGAAGTGATACTAAAGCAGAGAACATAATAGAGTATTTGTAATCATAACAAAAAATATTATGTTTAGCTGTCTTTGGCTTTAGTCACCTGATGTCTGATGTCCTATCAAGAACTAGATGTTTCCGTCTTTCTGATAACGTTTAATTTCATACCAATTCTGAAGAGGACAGGTCTGTTCTTCCTGTTCACTCAGGTGTATCTAGTGCACTAGTCTTTGCTGAAGACTGGCTGTATCCTCCTGTTCCAGCCACAGAATTAATGGCTATGTGAAAATCAGCTTACACAGTGGAATGCAGTCAGTCAGAGCAATAAGACATTGAAAGGTGCAGCAGTAATCAGGAAGCATGAAGATGAAAAGTAACTGTAGTTGGATATGGATGTGGAAGAACTGCAAAGAAGGTTGAGCCTGAGGCATGCGTTTAGGTTCATGAGTCAGATGTTATGATGCTTTTTATTTAGAAAGACACAGACACAATTTTTTTGCAAATGTGTGTGTAAGAAGCTAAAATTATCTAGAGGGTTAGGCTCATATTCAAGGTTACAATTTTGATGCATATGTGCAGTGAAGATATAATGGTGTTATTTTTGAGCAAACTCAAAAAAAGGAAGCATACAGAGGGTGGAAGCAAGGACAGGTAGCCTGGGGACACTACAGACAAACTGTCCGTGAAGCCAGAGATCAGGTTAGCAAAACTAAAGGCCTAATAGAATTAAATATGGCCAAGGACATTAAGGATAACAGGAAGAACTTTTATAGATATGTCAGGGATAAAAGGAGGACTAGGGAAGATGTGGGCCCCCTCTGGAAGAAAGCAGGAGACCTGGCGATCCAGGATATTGGGAAGATTGAGGTGCTTAACGAGTTCTTTGTCTCAGTCCTCACTGTCAAGAGCTCAGGCCGCACTGCCTAACTTGCAGAAGGCAAAGGCAGCGATTAGGAGAAGGAAGAACTCCCAGCTGTAGGAGAAGATCAGGTTCAAGACCATCTAAAGAACCTGAAGGTGCACAAGTTCATGGGACCTGATGAGATACATCCATGGGTCCTGAGGGAACTGGCAGATGAAGTTGCCAAACTACTGTCCATCATATCTGAGAAGTTGTGGCACTATAGTGAAGTTCCTGCAGACCAGAAAAGAGGAAACATAGCCCCCATTTTTAAAAAAGGAAATAAGACCCAGGAAACCACGGGCCGGTCAGTCTCACCTCTGTGGTTGACAAGATCATGGCCCAAATCCTCCTGGAATCTATGCTAAGGCACATGGAAAACAAGCAGGTTATTGACAACAACCAACATGGCTTTACCAAAGGAAAATCATGCCTGATGAATTTGGTGGCCTTCTATGACAGGGCCACGGCGCTGGTGGGTGGAGGAAGGGCAACTGACATCATCTACCTGGNTGCAAACCTCATGAAATTTAACAAGGCCAAGTGCAAGGTCCTGCACGTGGGTCGAGGCAATCCCAAGCACAAATACAGGCTGGGCAGAGAATGGATAGAGAGCAGCTCTGAGGAGAAGGACTTGGGGGTATTGGTGGATGAGAAGCTCAACATGAGCCGGCAGTGTGCACTTGCAGCCCAGAAAGCCAACCATGTGCTGGGCTGCATCAAGAGAAGCATTAGCAGCAGGTCAAGGGAGGTGATTCTCCCCCTCTACTCTGCTCTCGTGAGACCCCACCTGGAGTACTGTGTTCAGATGTGGGGCCCCCAGCATAAAAAAGACCTAGACCTTTTGGAGAGAGTCCAGAGGAGAGCCACAAAATTAATCAGAGGGCTGGAGCTATGAGGACAGGCTGAAAGAGCCTGGAGAAGAGAAGTCTCTAAGGAGACTTAATAGCACCCTACCAGTACCTGAAGGGGTATAAGCTGAAAGAGGATAGATTTAGGTTGGAACTCGATGATCTTTAAGGTCCTTTCCAACCCAAACCATTCTATGATTCTATGATTATTTTTGATGGGAGTGTTGTAGGGGTTTTTTTTTAGGTCCTCTCTTAAGTTGATCTTATAATTCTTTAGCTTTTTTTCTTCTCTATTTATTTCCTTTCGCAGTCATTGTGGTTCTGTGTTTGTACTTTGAGATACAATGGTAACAGACATTTAACTGTGAATTCATTGGATCCATGCTGAAAAAATAAGGCATAAGACTTTGTGTCCTGCTGAGAGATTGCCTTGCTTTGGGTGGCTGCTTAGGCTAAAGGCTGAAGAACAACTGCCCAAGAAGTAGCAAAACTGCAGCATGGCGTGTGCCTTCTAGTGTTTGAATGTATTTTTAAAATGTCCCTAATGACCTTTTTTTAGAAAAAGTAAAAAAAAAAAAAGAATTTAAGCTAATTGGTGGTAAGAAACTGAAATTGTGTAATTGAAATGGAGTCCCTGGATAATGACAATTAATTCATTCTTATTTCTTCTTTTCAGGTTTTCTTCTTCTCCACCTTGGCCTTTCCTTTCTCCCTTCAAATCTGGTCACTTTTCTGTTTAAATTGCCGTACGTTCTGTTATGTCTTCCTTGTCTTACCTCTTTGCTTATGCTTTAAGAGAAGTCTTCAACTTCATTTCCTTTGTCACTGGGTCTGAAATCCATTCATCAATAGTTTTTCTCCAAAAATAATAAGGTGTACAGGTAATCTGTTTTTTTTAAAGCTTATCTGATGTTTCTGGTTAACTTTCACTTAATTCTGAGCATTCTGAACATTAATTTTCAGTGTTCTGCTGGTATGTTTCAAGGCTGCTGAGAGAGCGGAATGTGGGATTCATCTATGATTTGATGTCAGAGTGCACCTCATCTTATTTATTGTTGTTTGTAAGGCTATGTCAAACAGCTATTTCATTTTAAGTAGCCATTTTATTTAAAGTATCCTGTTAAAATTTTTATGGTTTTCTTTTGAACTACACTATGAAATCTTTGAAAAACAAGATTATCTTCTGTACTCTACCTGATGTTGCACAGCATTTTTTTCAGGAGTGTGTGTGTCTAAGGTTGGTGTTTTAGTCAGTCTTTGATTCATGGGGGTGTGTGTGTGTGTGTGTGTGTCTGTGTGTGTATATGTGTCTATACATGTATTTTTATAAATGGTGGTGAGAAGTAAGGAAGGGATAGTAGGCTTCACCGTCATACAGTTGTTACAGTGCTGGATTGAAAAGCAACACTCTGTTTAATGCTCCTCAGGCAACTACGTAACAGAAATCAAAATGTAAAAAAGAGCAAAAGGTTGCATGTAAATTGCTTTCTCTGGAGCTGTGACAGAAGCAGCGCAACATTTTCTTTTTCTCAGCTTCCTTCATATGCTCTTTTAAAGATCCCGTAGAGTTAGGTGCCAGTAAGGTGGAAGGAGTCGAAAAGGTCTAAGAAGACAGAGTCTCAAATGTGTACACACATAGGCAGTGGCTCTAGCTCTTCCCAAGGACGTTTCGTAATCCGCTATTTGTCCACAACAAACAGATCCCCTAGGATGCCCAGAGCCTCAGGATATGTCTGCTCTGAAGACACTATTAATTGCTTGCAGCCCGTGCCGAGTTTTATGATGCTTTGGGTAGGCTTGTGATCATGTCTGATTTGCTGGTTGAAGTCTTGTTTGGAGAAGATGATGCAGCAGTCTAATTTAAACTACAAAAAAAAAAACCCAAAACCCGAAACAAAAACCAAAACCCAAAACAAAAAAAACAATGTTGTTGAGTGATATGTCTGAGGATACATGGGGAGTCTGCAGTAGGAAATGGCCCATTGCATTCTGCCTTAACAGGAGTAGCTTTTTTCCCTTCTAGGCTCAGATACTGGAAGCTGAAGTAAGTGCACTGAGGTCTATTGGAGAGAGGGTGAGAAGTCTTTTAAACTGATAAGCCAACAGCAAGAAGTGTCTGTGTCACTAATTTTGTTTCTTATTTACTCAAGTTGCTTTGCATATGCCCTTAATCGTGAGCATTTGCTGCATGCTTTTAGTCTTAATGATGCTTCTCAAGGGGAGTTGGTTGAGCCTATTCCAAGTCTGTCTTGGCTGTCATCAATCCATCTAGTTTGGTCAGTTAATATCCACTCTAACAGCTATACACACAGTGAAATAAATGGCTTCAATTCAGTTATCCCTTTTTCCATATTAATAGGAAGTCCTACTTGACCTTTTTGATTAATTCACTTGTTTTGTAGACCTATGTTTCATCCTGTTGTAGAGTGAATAGTGTACTTGCTCTTTCAGTTGAGAACATGCCAACTTATATGTGTTCATTTGGCTTTTTGTCTTTTTATTTTAACTTCTCATATAGCTTAGTGTGGTTTTGCTATTAATAACTTGTCCTTAAAAATGCTAGGTCTCTTTTGTCTTTGTTTTTCTTTCAATGGCTCAAGTTCAGTAATACTCATGGGCTATTGGGATCCTAGTCAGCTACTTATTAAGAGTAACTGTCATCTGCCCTGGTGTTGCCCAGTTGTCTAGCTATTTTTAGAATAGTGGTATTTCTGTAACTTAAGTCTGTTCATCCTGTAAACAAGCGGGATGCATAGCTGTGGTCTGAAGAGCTCGCCCAGAATTTACATGTAATATCGGAATTGCAGGAGAGGCCTACACAATTAAATGTCTTAATTATTTGAAATATTTTTTTGTCTGGCAAAAGTTAGTGTAGATGCATTTGCACTGGCACAAACATTTTTGCTTGTAGAATTTTATTTTGTTTACTGAAGTGTTGCACACAATAGTAGCAAAAAAGCTGGAGGCTTGCTGGTGTAGCTGTGGACAAAGACCGAGGAGGTGGAAACTCTGCCAAAGTGTGGAATAAGAAATTTGAGGATAGGAGCAATAAAAGACCACTTGAATGCAGGAATTGTGAAAAATGAAAACTTAAGAAAAATTTCCAGCTATTTCTGTTGTGTAACTTTAGCTTTCTATTGTATGTAAATACTCCTCCATTCTTGTGAAGGGGGAAGAAAAAAATCTGTTAAAATTAAATTTATATTTTCTGTTCTTGGGGAAAATGATACTGTCCATCAAAGTTGATTAAAATATAGATTACCATAAAAAGATATTTTTTATATTTTGCAAGACACTAGTTGTGTTTTTTCTTGTGACTCAAATTGAAATATAGTTTCTGATACTACACTTGTATTTAAAGCAGTAGAGCCTTGTGTGTTTTTAGCACACAGACTCCTTCTGAAGTCTTTTGTACTGTTTACAAAGAGTTTGTAAAGCTTTAGTGTCTCATTTCTTCATTCATGGTAGGCATCTGTTCTTTGCTCTAACTCTGGTTTCATTAAAGTATGCTTCCAGTTGTATTCAAAAGCTTAAAAAAAGGGGGGTGGAGAGATATTGGGATATTAGGTTTTGGGTTTTTTTAGATATTTGGATTTTTTTTCCAGTGAAAACGGGTACCAAAACCTCAGGGTTGAAGTATGGCATAACATCTTGGTGATCTGCTCCAGTTATCACTTGGAGAAAAATGTCAGTGTTATGGCCCCAGTCGCTGCAAGAGCCATTTCTGTGGGAATGGGTTGGTCTTGTTCAATGGGTGGTCTGATTCCAGTTAACACTGTGTGCAGGTGCAGGGGTCAGTTGGGTCAGTCCAGATGCTGACTGGAGGATGACTTTATGCATATCTGCCCTGACAGAGCTATACATACGTTACACCTGCTCTACTGTTACGCCTGACAATCCTCTTGACACTTTTAAGAGCAAAGTATCTTGTTTAGGACTTTATTGAGAATGCATTGCTACAGTTGCTCCCTGTAGTTATTTCAAAAATTAAATTAGAGTTTTATCTAACAGATATTTTTGCTTTAGTACTAAGGCAAAGTAGTAATTTCTTTCAGAATTAAAAAAAAAAACCTAACTGCTACTCTTTGGAATAAATAGTTGTACCTGGAAAATAGGGAAAAGTTTTATGTCCAACACTGTCTAATGTAAATAAAATAGCAAACAGACATCGCTTGTCGTATCCAAGCACTGAATGCCATATTACCATGTTTCTGGTGCCAAGAAGTAAAAATGTCTGAAACCATTTTTAATGTATTTGGCTCCTTATTGGTGGCAATGGCTTCAGAAAACATTTAGAAATCTTAAGTCAACTGTCTTAATTAGTTGCTTGTATTGATGCACAAAGACCTTACATGGTCATTCTGGATGACTTGGATAGAAATCCTGAAAACAATTTTCAGTTACTGCCTAGTTTTGGACTTTTCCACAAAATAGGTTGGATTAAGCAGAAAGCTGACACTGAAGGTAAATGCTGATTCCATTAAGGACAGGTTTTTGCTATTTAGCGGACAGTCATCTGAGGTCAAATGCAGCCGGATCTGCAGTAGGCTTGCAAGAAGCTTGGGATAAACTTGCCCTTTGATTATCTCCTGATAAACCTGCCTGTGGTATAATGTTTAGAAACAAAAGCAGAAAGTCTTTTACTTGGAAAATAAATAATTTAGCCAGCAAAAAAAACAGGCAGCTTCTCTAGCTAATTTTTCTTAGAGATTGATGAAATGAGAGTATTTAGGGTTGGGCTCAGAAAAAATAGTTGGTATGATGATAGGTGATTTGATTAGCATATAGGGACCTTCACTAAAAGACACTATTGACCACTAAGGGTTCTTCAGTCTCGGGGCGGGGAGTCGGGGGGTAAGGGGAGGAAAAAAAGGTAGAAGAACCAGTGAACCTAAGCATCAGAAATCTGTCATAAATCTGGGAGGCAGAAACTGATGAACTATTAGAGCAGCCAATTTTTCACTTCTCCACATTTTCCAGAGGATCCGCAATGCAAGCAAACGAATTGATTCCATAGAGAGGTATATTTAGGAAATTTAAGGGTTTGTAATATACAGAAAATTGGATTAATGTGTTCTAATTGCCTCTCTGAATTTTCATTCAATTCCTGAAGTGATCTATTTTCTCCTTGGTTCAGTATAATTTGGGTACCTTTTGGTTTTCCTCCAGATCATACATAATTTCAGTGTACTTTCAACTCCTGCAAAACCAGTTCCAAGAACACAAAATCTGTTAATTGCAAGTAGCTCTTCTCATGCAAAATTTTTATATCAATATCCTGTCTAAATTGTGTTTCCTTGAAGGAAAGAGTGAGTCTCAAAGGAAGAATTCTGTTAACTTAAAAGCGAGTTGCTTCATATCCATTACCAACCACTGTGTCATTGAGAAGAAGTCAAGTAAGGAAAGGGTACTTAAGACCAATTTTGAAAGATTTCATGGCAAATTTTAGAATTGTCACTAGTGTCAGTAGATTCTTTTTTGCTTTGTAGTTTCTTTGCTTTTTGTTTTTAAAGTGAGTAATTGAGCTTTTTTCCTCTAAAAAGAGCAAAGAAAGGTTAAATGTAGAAATACGGGATGTTTTGCTGAAGCTGT
>VZTO01021765.1:19924-60312 GCA_013400615.1 Syrrhaptes paradoxus | reverse complement strand
GGGCAGAAAACTTCAGTGAGTTGTCGCCATTCCCTCCCAGAAAAAGAGCAGGAGGCCACTTGAACGGCCTGGTACCAAGCTGTGTGAGTGATCATGGCTTTCCGTGAGATCTGTTGGTATAACTAAAGTTCGCTTTCCAAATAGCCTGCACATTGTGGTGCCTTACTGAGTGAAATGTCTTTGGAGCATCTGATTGACGTGGATCACTTTCTGGACCTGGCACCACCTCAGTTCATTACATCTGTTCAACCTGTCTTCCTGGGTTTGTCCTGCGCATTCCCTGAAGGGTTGTATCCAGATGCAGCTGTCTTGCAGGCACAGTCCTAAGCCCCGCGCCAGTCTTGAGATTTCTGGGAAGGCATCCAAACTTCTGAGAGGGTCAAGAGGAAATAGTTTCCTGTTCTGAAGTGCTGGCCCATTTTAATTCGAGCACACAAGTGAATGTTTTATATGTCCAGAAATACTGCATATTTGTCTGTTTGTGGCCCTGTTAATCAGCTCCAGCCTTACTTTTCTCAATTTAGGAAGAGGTTGTATCAGAAGTGGCCTGTTCTCTCTGGTGTGTGTAGAAAATAAATGCTTGAAGACATCTAAGACGTCCTCAGAGAATGAATTCATTCCTGAAAACATAGCAGTGAGGAGAAGCAGGTGCAAAAGCCTTCACCCCACCACCACACACCCACTCACCCACCCTGACTTCTCCCTTTCTCTCTTCCTCATGCAGGGGGAAATTGGCCGTAAAAATTCTCACTGGTCACTCAAGTGCAGGAATATGAAAAACTGTAATTTGCACCTCTCTCCACTACTTCAGAGTGCCTTTCTGACTTGGGGGACCTAATATAGAAACAAGTAGCATTGTCCACTCCTTGCACTGGATGGGTAGACCATCTGAATTCATGATAGCTGAAAATTTTCTGCTTGTTCTTTGGGCTTCAGTAGACAATTTGTCCCCTGAGGTTACTCAGACATAGTTACCCAGTCATAGTAGGTACTGCAAGCCTAATAAAACCAGACTTTCAAGAGACATCTGCGTTTATTTGCTCATAGCATTGTCTGTCTTTTATGTATGTATGTTGATATAAAAATTGAGACGTTATTTAATAATTGTCCCTAAGGGCTCATGTTTTCTTGGTGATTTTAAGCTTTGTAATTCAGATTTGCACTACTTAAGCATGAATAATGTTAGTGAGCAAAATCCCTTTAAATCAAACTGTCTTCTCTGTGAAGAGATAACTGTAGTCTTCATTACATAAACACCAAAATGTGTAATTTTTTTCCATAGTTTAATGAGTGCGTACGTAATGTGCAGTATTTGTATATTTGGAAGAGAAGGTAAATAGAATCCTTTTTGTAAAGGCACTCGCATGGACACAAATCAAATTTCAGTGGGGTCAAATATAAGACAGAATTATTGAAAAATAAGTATACTAAGTAGAAGTTTTAAATGCCATTTGAACTGGTTTTTACTGTTTCTCTAATTCTAATTTCAGATTGCCTGTGTTTTAGAGTAGTTCTGTGGTTTTGCTTAGCCTTCAAAACCAGTCAGGATACCTATTTGTGCATTTTCATCCAATAAATTAATTGCTGTTAGGTAGCATAGGGCACATACTTTGTTCTTGATCAATTTTTTCTGTATTCCTGTAACGTAGCACAAACTTTAAGCTTTTATCTCTCTTTACTGGGAGTATTAACTTCTTTACAGAGTTTAGAGAAATAGTTTGTTTTGATGGTATGTAGAGGAATTAGTATTTTGTGGAGTCTTGAGACTAAACTGTTGAAAACCTGAAGTACTGCTTTTTTTTAGCTTACTAAGAGACAAATTTGGGGGAAAAGAAGAAGGAAAAGGTGGATAAAAGGAATTAAATGCAAACATTGGAACTTTGAAGATACTGTATTCCTTTACAGATGTTTCTAATTTAATTTTCTAAAACAAATACTGAAATTTGAGGGGGAAGATAGTTACTGCTGCAAAGTAGCCAACAAAATGAAAGCAGTTGAACAAATGGTCTTTTTTCTTTTCCCCAAATGTGATGCCCTTTGTATTGTATGAACCTTAAGAGAGTATTGTCCAACTATTTTATTCTAATTCTTTAAATTAGCTCAGCATTATCAATAAGGTTCTTAATTTTTCTCTCAAAGAATAAAAAATCAGTATGCATTCCAGTAGAGATGACATACAAATATGTTGTCTTTGAAGAATTGGAGTGCCAGATATTGGATGTGACGTTCCAAAGCATGTAATGACATGGATCACAAAACTGTTGCCCTATTAAAAACCTAATATATGCAACCATCTTTGTATTTATAAAAGAATGTCAGTTGCTACTTATAAATATGCTAAAAACCTTTCTGAACTTCTGAATTCCTTTGACAGTGCTTGTGAACTTCATGGTCTGTTTTCAAAAAGCAATATATAATTTTAATTCCATAGCATGCAATATTAAAGCTAGTAGGTAATTGCTTCCTTTCTTCTTCCATTCAGAACTGGGGAATCATAGCATCTCGTTATCTAATACTACATAATAACAATCCTCAGGATACATACACAGATACAGATGCTGCCTCTCCATTTCTTTCAGAGCTATTCTTTNTTTTTTCAGTAAGAACAAATGCTCTGTTTTCAACAGGAAAAATATTAAATGGGAGAAATGTTGTGTATTGTTTTTTAATGTATTATAAATAAGGAAACTTTTTTTCTTTCTCCAGTCCTTCCCCCCCTTATCCCTTAAAAATAATAATGAAAGAAATTCTCACAACTTACCTTCAGCATGCAGTTTCTATTCTGTACAGATGAGAGAGGAGACAAGAACCAAGGTGTAGTTTTAAGCAGTAGCTTTATAAACAAATCTGGAAACTAAGGTACTCTTGCCTCTTGTCCTTCCTTTCCTTGTTTCTTTCATGTCATGGATGGCTGCTGTTGTAGTCCTCAAACTTACAAACAGCTGCTGCTAAGAACCTCTGTCTTTCCTTGTTTGACTTGGAAAAGCGGGAGTGGTTTCTTTCCTGTTAAACCAAGATGGAAGAAGTACTGGCATTGAATGCTGGCCACATCTCAGGTAGCAACAGGTTAAAGTTGGAGATATCTGAGATGATACAAAAAGATGTTTCAGGAACTGGATACTCGTGATATTCTGGCTAGTCCCTGGTCTAGAAGGCATCTAGCACAAAGTCAAAGGCAGATAAGACAAGTCCATCCTGTCCTAACCCTGTTGGGAACAGTATAATTTCCACTGAGAGCGAGAGACCTCTTGAAGGTCCTGTGATCCTTTCTACTTTTCTCTTCTGTCAAGTTTCCAAGGCTTTAGGAATAAATTTGGTTTTGTGGATGTAAAATTCAATTGTTGCATCAGTGTAGCTTGCTTGTTAATAAATGGTCTCAAACTGAAGTCTTTCTCAGATTTTCCTGTCCTGTTTTAAGTAAAATTGTATATATTTCTTTACCAAGTATGATGGAAAATTTTCAATATATAAATGGAACTGGAGATAATTGAAATTAACCTATTTTTATGTATATACATAATTTGGAATTGGAAAAAATTGTATGGGATATATGATTTTGAGAGTAGTTTTGCCTCTGAAAATGTGTTTACATCATTGAGTCCAAATAGTTTTAATATTCATTGGATCAAGATTCAGAGAAATACAGTTTTTCCGTACAGAAGTAACAGGTGTAGGCAGGAGAATGAAATACTGCTGCTTAGCGACTATATGAAAATATAATTTGAGGGCACTACATTGTAAACAAAATTTATTAGGTGTTTAAAAATCACCACTGCATTTAAAGTGCAAAATGTGTTTTCTTCATTTATGAATGAGGATGTTGGAGCTCTGATTTACAGCTGTGTTTATTTTCATAAAAATAAAAAAAAAAATCACAAATCTTATTCTTACCTGAAAGCAGAATTGGAAGTGGTCAGGATTTGGTAGATTACTCTAAATGAAAGTTGTGAGAGATTCAGCTTATCTACAGATGGAACTTAAGCTGTACTTCATGTGATTTTAGCAGTGATTTGTTCCCTTACAATGGTTGCTTGAAGGGAAATGTCATTTTCTGCCTCTCTGGTGGATCCACCAAATTCAGAGGCTGTTTAGCAATACTCTAGTTATTACAGGGTGGAGAAGGCCAGGCCATGCCACACCTGTCCCGGACTTGTATCGTAGATACAGCATTGTTTTGTTGCCTACAAATGACATGAGATACACAGTAAGTGAGATTGACAACAGAACGGAAGAATGAGCTGCTATAGTACAAAGCAGACAGAGCTGTATTGCTAAAAATGTGTCTTTTTCTGTATATGCATGTCAGAAAAATGGAAGATTTTTGTAGTAGTAGAACTTATTGAAGTATTTTTGTAGTACTGCCAGGGTGGCAGTCCCAGATGACAAGAACTTTACATCATTGTAAAAAGTGGCACTGTAGATTATACAGTGAAGTCTCGCAAATAAGAATATATTCTTGAGAAAGAATGTATCATGACTTGTTTGAGAATTCATTCATTTCATAAAAAGACCTGACACTGAGCGTTGGACAGCCAAACTATGCTGTAGTTCCTTTTTTAATCTTGTTTTATGTCTTGCTTGCACAGTCAAACTGGATTAGTTGTAGTTACAGACATTTTACCTCTAGGTGCCACCAGTATGATAGAAATACAACCCCGTTCTTAATCAGACACCTTTCAATTAACCTGATACTGAAGTTGTAAGTAACAACCTCTTTCATATAGGAGAAAACCCACAAAGAAGATGTGGTAGTTCTCGAGTGCCAGCTTCCTTCAAAGTTCAGAATGTGTGTTTTAAGGGAAAGATCCCATATAGTATGTTGATCTGACCCTTTTGTGGAAAAAAAAAAAATATGACTAGGCAGAGGAAAAAATAAAATACATGATGGTGCAGATATTGTCACTGAAACAACTGTAATAACTTTTTTGAGATTTATTGTAAAACAACTATCTCATCTTTTAAGTCCTCTTGTTTCTATTTTCATGTAGTCAGAAGAGAAAGCTTGAATTCGTTTTCCTATTGTTCATAGAGAATCCTTTCGATATTATCTTCATGGTTATGGGAAATGGATTTTTGTGATACCTAGCATACCATTATTTATTATCTTTTTTTATTAGAAACTATTTTTTGCAACAGTGTTAGTGAGGGGATGCCCTGCCCTGACCTTGGTGAAGGAGCTGTGTAAGAAATCCTTGTAAGCTGGGTTCTTAAACACATAGTATATGTGTAAGCACAGAAAACCTCAGTAATAATAATGTAGTAAAATCTGATTGGAGGGGGTGCTTTAAGTTCAAATAATGAGAGACTGTCCTTAAGTGTCCTTTTTACCACCACTGTGAAGAATGCAAATTGTACTCAAGTTTGAAGTCTCTCAGTGCACAAATTTCCAAAATACATCATTCAGAGAAGCATTTCACACCCTTTTTCATAACTGTTGATAATCCAGACTTAATTTTTCCTTTTTCTTGAAAAAGTTGTGCTTGTATGCAGGTGACTTGAATAGCCCTGTAGACACAGGTTTAGTTCGTGATGGAAATTAAATTATAACCAGACTATGCTAAGCTAGAAGGATTTTTGCCCTGACTCAGACAGACATTTTTGATGTTCTTGTGAACTATAGCATGTCTAAAATGTCCTATGGATTTAATAAAGTGCACATAGAAAGAAGAACTGTGGTGTACCACGTGTACCATTTATTTAGAGTTACCATTACAATGTAATGGAAAGAATAGATTTAGGTATTTTATAAGTGAAAGAGATTTCTAAGGTACATTTTCTACTTAAGGCTATGCTTATCTTATGTACTGTATGAACATTTGCAGCACATTAAATATTTTGAACAGAAATTTTTAAAAATTGCAATTTTGCCATTATAGGGTTTTTTCAATTATTTGCCTCTATGCAATATAATGGTTTTCTTTGTGCTCTCACTGTGTACCCCATTTTGTTTTCATAATGAAAAGTATAATTTTGGATCACAATTACATTCTGTAAAGAACTTGTCATTTTGCAGCTTTTTTTTTTTTTCAATGTATGGTGTTGTAGGAAGGGCTAGGAGGAACTGCAAGTCTTTGTCCTGGCTTGAGAGGGATTTCATTCTACAGGGGAAATCCTCAAGTTGCTGTAGTAATCTTTTCTGCAAAGACCAGTTTCCTAAGGAAAAAAACCTTAATGTATCTTTTTTCTAATATTGCAATCTGAACTGAAAAGAACTAGAACTTAATTTCTGCCATTTATCTCAACATTTTTTCACCTCCAGAAATTAATAAAATATAAGGTAATTTGTCTGAATAAATGGTGTGAACATACATATTTTTCCTATTAACATGAACGAGTGATATGTTTATTCTAAAATAGCAAAACACTTATCCTAGCAGGTCTAGATATAAATGCTATCTATAATATGTAGTCCTAAACACAACCAGCCACTATTAATTTTAATAAAACCTAAACCATTTGTTTATTAATGTATTAAATTATATCATGCTTTGCTCCTCTTGGTTCTTTGCTTACTGTTTTCAAGTGCAAGCAAGCTGCAGCTATTGAAATAGAAAATAGTTTTCTACACTTTTATCTTGCAACATGTCTGTAGAACATACAGAAAAGTGATATGTTGTTCCTTTACTTTTCTTCAAAATAGAATCACAAAATCTTGTTGTCTTTTATGTAGTCTAAAAACAGTATGAAGATTGGATGAGCACGCCTCAAGATTAGTGTTCAAACTGAATAGCTCTGCTGCATTGAAGAGGTAGAAAACACAGATTTACTCACACTAGAAAACAAATTGCAATATATTTTTGCTTTTATATTGGATTTAAGTTATTACTTTTGAAAATGCTGAGAGATCAAACCAGCAAGAAGGTTATCCAAAACTAATATCATTAGTAATAAAAAAAGGAGAAGAAAGGGGAGGAGGGATGAGGGTTTACTCATAAATAATTCAATCTTCTAATGCATAAAGTTCACCTTCCCCATAGTAAAGGTTTTCAAGTGTGTGGATGTGCCATGTACTTGTGAAATATTGTGTGCTTATAGTTATTAGGTATCTACTTGCAAACCAAATGAAGATGCCAGCTGCCTCATTTTCTTTGAAATTTTCTAGTTATGTTTTCTCAGAAAACATATTATCTTTCTACGAAGACTTTTAGAAATGATCCGTGACTCCACATTCATATCTTGGCCACAAGATGTAAATATATACTGATTATGTTTGGGGTTTTTTTTATTGTTCTCAAAGTATAGTCTTTACAAGAAGGTTAAGTCAACCTTAAGTTGACTTAACAACAACCAAAGCAGTGACAAAATAAGAAACTATTACATTACTCTTGTGAAAACATTGCTCTTGACTTGATGAAAGTCTTGTATAATACTTTGATATATACAGTGGACTTGTCTGGCTGAGGCATATGCTGATGTTATTCTGGGAGATGTGCCTTGTGGAAATATGGGACACTTTTTTTTATCTGATCTAAGGTTTTTGACTGAATTTGAACTTAGTGCTACCTGAAGCAAGACCGCATGCACCAATCAGAACAAGAAATTTAACATTAGATTACAAACAAAATATCAGTTGCATTTTGAATCAGAAGAAACAGGATGTTTGGGGAAAAACGGTATTATTTAAAAAGTTAGGGGAATTTATAAGAAATATGAAATAGTTTAGACACTCAAACAGTTTCTTATGTCACTAAGAGTTGATGCTGATGAAAGTTTTATTGTTCTCTTTTTAACTTAAAATTTTTGTCGTGACTGAGCATATCCATTTTAATATGTAGGTTTTTTTCCCAGAAGAATGTTAAATTTAACTGAATTGTTTTTGTTCTTAAATTGTAATCCACCATGTAATTGAGGTGGAAAATTGATACCTTTTTTAAAGAGAAAGGACTAACCATGGATATAAAAGTTAAAATGGGCTTCCTACTGAAGTAAAAGTTCAGTTTTATTCTAATTCTCTTCTTTTGTCTGTATGTTTTATTGGGGGGGTGGCAGCTGTCAAATAAAAAAAAAATCAAGACAATTACAGTTTAACACAGTTACCATGATAATTTTCAGAGAATTCTTTTGCGTCTTGCAGCTTGTGGTGTTATTTCTGTAGTGGACATGAAGGGGCAGTGTGGTGCTGTCTATAGATCTTCCCCTGTTTTCATCTTTTCAATCTGTTCTGGAAGATCACGGTTTGAAATATGATTATTTTGTCTGTTATGTGTAGGTTTTCCTTGTAAGGAAAGTACACTAATCCTTTTAAATACCCTGAAAATTTCAATATGGTTAAGATAATTCTTGTTTAAAGTCAGTCACTGTTTTCTCCTGGATACTGTTTATACTCATGAATATAGATAATCAGTTTTTTTTCTAGACTGTCAGTGTTTGAAAGTTTTCATGTACTAGAAGCACGTAAAGAGTTATGGACAAGTGCTGGCAAAGTACAGCTAGGCTTGATATATAAAGGGTATTGGCAGAACTGATTCCTGTTTGTTTTTAAACTTTGGATATTAAAGTACATTTGAAGTGCATTTTCCTTGTTAATGGCAACCATTGTATATGCATTACTTGAGACCCCGCAGAACTGAACTATGGAAGATGCCCGATACATTTTTCTTGAGTCATAAAAATTGCCCTTTTGTGCAGGCACTGTCTCAGTGTCTCTTGAAACTATAATCACAAAAAGAAGGGTCGTCCTCTTGAGATGTATGGTCTGAAACAATGATTTTATATGTATGCCTTAGATATAAGGAAGAAAAGATGTAATGAAGAAATTTTTCACTTTGAGGGTGGTGAGGCAGTGGCCCAGGTTGCTCAGAGAAGCTGTAGATGCCCCATCCCTGGAGGTGTTCAAGGCCAGGCTGGATGAGGCTTTGAGTGACCTGGGCTAGTGGGAGGTGTCCCTGCACATGGCAAGGTGGTTGGAACTCGATGATCTTTAAGGTCCTTTCCAACCCAAACCATTCTGTGATTCTGTGTTTATTTCTGATGTCACTGTTTCATCAACAGAGTCAACATTCACCTCAGTCTTTTCTTATTACAGTGTTCTGGTTGGTGTAGTTGGTATTGTGTCCAAATGATATAATAATGAAGATTTTGAGGTTAAACTTTAGGAATGAGTGAGTGTAGCTCTGCCAGTTTGGTGGCAAGCTTTTTCTTGCATACTGTTTCATTATTTTTGAATTTTTAATTGTTTTTTGTAGACAACTTTTATTTTGTTTCTGTGAGTGTCTGGTTTTGTTTCTAAGTAATGAAACATTGAATCTTAGAAGATTTCATCTGAAACATATGGAACATGCAAAAATCTTGCATCTTTCAAGTTTAAAACTTCCAGAATAAGTGCAGCTTTCCTTTTGCATTAGCTCTGCTTTATCATCCCAATCTGTAGATCAAGACCATAGTCTGAAAAGGTAAATAATGACATGGAGAAGCTCAGGCTCCTTTGAAGATAAGAAGCAAGGCAAACCTGGGTTAATAGCATAATGAATACCATCTAGATACAACACTTCTGTGGTATCATATTCCTTCCTCCTGGAGTGCTGATGAGCTGAAGAAATGCATGTATCTGGAAAGAACCAAAGTCACTTTGGCAGATAATTTTTCAGTCAATAAAGTGTTTGACCTTCTCTCATAATAAAGTACTTTTGGTTACTTTTAAAGCAAACAGTTTTCATAACTGCATATTAAACAATTCAGAGAACAGATTTAAAAATAAGAACTAAGAGTGATATTTATGATACTTTTTAAATACAGAACATTGTGGGAACCACTGCTAATTTTAATGACTGATAAGAAATATGTGGACTGAATATTAACATGTTTTTAGCCAATAAGTGGCTTATGATTAATCATTAGTATTTTATTCATATCTGTATGTCAAAAATGTCTGTTACTTGTTTTGTCTTTTGATAAACTTTTTATTACTTCCTTAAGATGCTTACAATAGGAGAACTATTTTGAAATGTGTGCTAGAATTTTCCAGGAAAGATCAAATTACATGTTCTTTAACTTAAATTAAATAGATTTGACCTACATTAAAATTAGAAATTAGGTGGAGACTTTAATAGTGAACTTAAAAGTGACCTTCAGTAGTGTTTGTTTTTCTTCCGTTTATTACAGGGTTATGATAGACATGAGCAATAAAAATTTTATTTGAGAATGCCGTTGTATAGCTGCATGACAAGCTCTTTCATGACTTGAGAAAATTGCATTCTCTCTTTTTGTTTATTCTATGATCACCAGTGAAAAGAAGCTGGTAACGCTGCCCATTTTGTATGTGTGTTCTGTTTAACTCTCTAGGTGTGATGTATAAAGGTTAAAAGATTATATGTGCTTGCTTAGGAGCTGTGTTATGATGACCTTAGAGGTAAATGTATTTTTTTTCCCCTCAGATGAGGGGTTTCACTCTTCACTACTTTTAAGAGCAATATAGTGTTTTCATTTCAGTATATCTTACTAGATGAATATTTGAAAAATATCTTACTAGCCTTACTTGTCACAAAACAAAATGTTAGGATGCTGAGGGATTGAAATAGTACAGCTTTTAAATGAGGAATAAAAAAAAATATCCCTGTGTATCAAACTTTTGACAGAGTGTTTGTTTACAGACAGTGTCAATACACCATCTTTTTACATGATTTTCTTAGAAAACATTAGGATCCAGTTCTTCAAAAGCAATAGTCACGCTCTAGATGCCATTGGGAAATTGCAAACAAGAAAAAAGTCGCGTATTTTCACGTCAGCTTTATGGAGCAAAACTGCATGCATCTTTCACATCTGCCGGTAGAGAGATGCATGCAATTTCAAGTGCAAAAGTGCACGTGCAATTTTTAGACTTTATGCAAACAGTGTGTATCTAATTAGCTACTTGCATAAACAAATACTCAACTGCATGCTGCGTATGCACGCTGGCTGAATGCAGTTATGCACAAATTTTCTTGAGAGCAAGTGTCTTTTGTGCTCACGACTTAAGAAGCTTGTCAGTGTCTGGAGGGTAGCGTGGATGTTGTCAGCATTTTAAAAAATGGCTTTACAAAAATCACTAGGCTGAGAGGGCTTTTATGCAAAAAGTTAATAGATAATATGGTGCTTGTTGGTCACACATGCTGAAAGAAGCAGAAACTGAAGTAGGAGAGCCTGTTCCTGTTCTTAAGGACTTCCCCCGCCCCCAGCCAAGGAAGAGATTTGTTAATGAGTGGAAAACCTGCATTAACAAGTTGCCTCCTTTAAAAACTAACCGAACTTGCAAATGATCAGAACAGCATTTGGCATATCATTAGTACACGAGGAATAAGCCTTAGAAAATTTGAAGAATTGGTTCATGCAGTTCAACAAAAGTACTTTAGAATTTGGGCTTTTCTTTGGTAGCTTGTGCTCCTTCGATCTCTTTTCATTTTCTTGTTATCTGTGCAGACCTTCTACATTTTTTCCAAACCTTCCCCCACCCCTGTTCAATAGCTAATCTGCTAAATTCATGCTACAACTGCTTCATTGAGTGGAAGTGTTGTTCTGCCCGCTTCGTACCAGCTTTGTTACTGTGCAGTATTTTTCAGCTGTTTGTGCTCATTACCATACAGCTGGTATTTAGAGGAGAGAGGGAAGCAGGCAGAAGCTTTACTGTCTGCAAGTATAAGAAGCTCTTTTGCAAATGGGGTACTGGCAGATGGGATGTGTGTTTAAACGGGTTTTGCTGATAGCAGACTGCATTAAAAATCATTCTGAGAAAGTCTAAGGTCAGCCCCATGAATTCAGAACTTGAGAGGTATTCAGCTTTTGGAAGACCTTTATAGAATATTAATTAACCCTGGCCCATGAAAGTGACAAATGTATTGTTTACAGAAATGTTAGATACTATCCTGCAGCCCACACTTTATTGTTCATTTCCCTTAGCATCTCCTGATTTGGTTTGTGGAGTTTTTTAAAAAACTATAGGATTGAATCCTGTGTTCGTGATGAGGGCTGTTGCCAAAATAAATGAGTGAATGAACAGTAAAATCCCAGATCTCATGAAAGGAAAAATAATTTTCCTTTTGATATTGTGACTGAACTTCTCATTATGTACAATTATATAAATCTTTGCCAGAAGCCAGCCCTTTACATATGCACAGAAATTGGTTCTCTTGATAACAATATGGGTAGTACTGCACTAGCAGAGATGATCTGAAGAGATAATTGAAGAAAATTTGTGGGTGGAGCTGGTACATCTTCTACTGGACTACTGGATCTCTTACCATACCTGGAAAGTGAGGACAAGCTCTTGGGTGAATAGGCTGGTCTTCTAGGCCTGAAATGGAAGTAGGAAATTTTGAGGCTAAGTGCAAGCTGAGAACAGGTGTTCTGCATTTAGACATACATGTTAATCATTTACTGTCTGAAATACAAGGTAATTGGTATGTGCCAGCACAGCTCTGCATGGGTCTAGTGCGTGGCCCTTGTAATAGGATAGTCAAATTCCTGGCTTCCTCCTGGAATTTGGTGCATTTCATGCAGTGCTCTGAGCCCCCTGGGACACCCAGGGGTGACTAAGCAGTCGCCTTGCACAGATGGAGCGCTTGGACAGCTGGTGAAGGATGGAAACACCAGTGGGTTAACATTTCTCAGAGCACTCACACTGTCTCTGACCCTCCCAGTCTTAACCCTCCAGGAAGAGCTACAAAGTGCTTTCCAAAGCATTGAGCCTGGGACAATAAAGCCATAGATTCAATAGAGGTATTGATTTCATGGAATGTTACAACCTTCTTTTCCCCTTGTTTTACCCCTTTCTTTCCCATTGGAGACAGACTGCGTTGCTAACACTCCCCTTTGTCCTTGGTGGGAGCCAGAAAGTCTCAGATGCGTACCTAAAAGCAGACCAGGTGGTCTCAGAGACATACCTGAAATCTTGTCAGCTCAACTCTTCACCCTCCTCCCCTTCCCCCTGCCCTAACTGTATTGGTTGGAGTAGTGAAAGGTATTGCCTCTACCCACAAACCTTGCTTTATTGGTAATACCAAGGTGTGCTGTATTTGTGGATGTTGGTGCTGCAGCAGCTATTGTAGTTCCTAAAGCCAGTGCCTGGAAATTGGCAGACGAGCTCTGATTCCAGACCTGCTAACAAATGTTTGTACAATGTAGGCCAGATTTCTATGTTCTGGAGAGAGGAAATCAAGTTGAGATGCTCCTTACCTACTTAACTATTTGCTCAGAGTTTTTTTTCAAGGGAATAGTTACAAAGCATCCAGAGATTTTCAAGAATAACACTGTTCAGCTGCAAAGGACCATTGCTGCTTTATAGTGTTGGCTACACACATATGGAAAATGTGGTGCAAAGACTTTTGCTTTGAATGAGTTAGAATGATCATCTTTAAAATTATATTGATAAAATTGAAGATTAAGGCGGGGCTTTCTGTGTGCTTTGAGTTGCAAGTTAAATGCTGTTCACTGGTTAGCTTTCACATTTTAGGCACATTCTGTGCTTGGCAAGAGTGAAGTGCAGAATGTGCTAACTGCAACTCGTTGGAGTTGTTTAAATAAAATATAATTTATTAGAATTCTTCATGTGTACTGCAGTACACCAAAAGAAGTGATGGCCAAAGTAAGACCCTGTTGTGAGAGCTGCTGCACTAGGGGTAGTTCTCCTTCACCTCTAAGTTTATAAACTCTGTCGCTTTGCTTTTGCACATCTGTCTTAAAATACAGTTATGCAAAAGAACAAGAAGAGGTTATGCACAGCTGCCATCTTCCGGATCCATCTTCGCTGACTGAAGGCTTTATTTGCACACCTCTGCTGTCAACCCACCCTCCTCCTTTCTCCCCCTTTTCCCAGTAATACTGCTGTGCCAGAATTGTTTCCTCCTTTCAGCTTTGCTGGCAAATAGATCCTGTAAAAGCTCTTATTTGCTGTAGGCAAAGTTAGTTAAGTTTAAAAGACCATAAAAAAATATTTAAGCTACCTGGAAAATCTTTTGTATGAAGGAGATGAAAAGAGCAGCAGAGCTCTAAGGTTAGTAACCTCTCGCAGAAAGGTGGTAGAATACCCTGGGGGGTAAAACATCTTTAAATGGTCAAGTTGTTCAGAGTGCGCATCTATCCGTGGCGCAGGTAGAGCAGATGTAGGCGTTTCTGTCATCGTAAGTGCTCTCCTACTACTGCTTGTGCTAGTATCATAACTTTATTAAAAATCATGTGCTGGAGGTTGTAGACAGACATTCACTTGGCTAAAATCAATGCCACTGGAAACCTTCATCTCCCCATAGCTGGTTGCCTTCACCTCTTTGGGGGTGGTTTTGGCCTCACTAGAGCCAGCAGAGTTCCTGCGCTGGCTTGGGGCAATTGTCCAGAAAAGCTTACCCAGTTTAAATGGAAGATTTGCACTAAACCAGCTAATTTTGCCTGAAGTGGATTTAAAATCTCTCCTATGGATTGTTCCTTTGGTTCTGCAGTGGGGACAGTAGCATCTCCTATTGGCACAGCTAAACATGGGGAGGATGTGATACAAAAGCTGCATGGTGTCCATGTGTGACAAAAGGGTGGCATGTTGAGTAAGGGCACTCAGCCCTGTGCCCAACCTTGTGGCTTAAAGTTAAAGAAACGTTAAAGCTTACTGTGAAGTGGCTTGATGAGTAGAGATGAACAAAAGACTATACAGGTATATTTCAGAAGTCCTTTTAGGTAAACTAAGAAGAAACTGTAAATGAACTTGGTAGTTTATTCCTTCATAGCAGAAAGCACCAGGTACTTTGCAGGCTGTGGATAGGTGGTAACAGGGAACTTTATGGTCTAAATCTGGGTGTTCATGAGCATGATGTAATTTCAATGCTAATTTGAATTCACTTCATGTGTAAAATTAATTCAGTGGGAGTATTTGGCCAGTAAATAATTTAAGCTTTTGCTGTAACAGAAGTCAGAATGTGTAGATAAGTCTTTCACTCTAAATACAAAACAATTTCATTCGTGGTACAAGTTAGAATCTTCCAGATCTACAGTGTCATCTTTGTATTTGTGGCAGGGAATCTCAAATGTCTGAGATTTATGAGCAGCAAATTACATCTTTAAAGTTGTCTGAAACACCTCTTGGAAAGTCTTTTGCATGTTTCTACCTTAAATATTGAAAATTTTACAGAATTCCTTTGCATTACGGTAATTTTTACAGGTTTATGGTTTGTCTGTTCCATGCTATTTAAAAATTAATGCATGTGACTACAAATATTTGCTTAATGTCTAATTAACATGTGGTGCTCAGAATTGATAGATGTACAGATTTGAACAGATTGAAAGATCTTGGGCTGCTATCTTTGCTTGTTACACTGTCTACACATGAGTTTTGTGATGAAGCTTGTTGTAGGATCGTAAGCGCCCTTAAGGTAATAGGAGACCTTGTATTAAAGACAAAGAAATATTCTTAACAAGCAGACAGACAGCAGGCACCACTGTAGATGAAGCAGAACGAAGTTCATCCAGAACCTCCTGCCACTAAAGGTATTTTATACTGACTTGTTTCAGATAAGTTCATGATAAAACCTTCAGTGAAAGAACAATAGCGTGGTTATCTGTGGGAACTGAAAACAGTGGAGAAATCAATGTAATGAGTAATCAACATCTGAAGCAATGAGAACACATGAAAGATAATTTTTAGTGAAAGGATGGAAATTACTGAAGCTTCACAGTGTTTAGAGATGTTGTGTTCTGTCTTTGTTACTCTGGGGTCCTCAATCTCCTGTGCTGGATGCTTTATTGTTTTTGCAACCCCTGGGCAAAACCAGTTATCAGTTACTGACAACAGAGAATGAGGTTTTTTTACTTTTGTGAAAAGGTTTTCTGGTTCTGTAGTAGAAGACAGGCTTTTGGCTCAGTTTTCCCGTTGTGAGTATTTCTGCTTTGGAGAACTCTGCTGATGGACCTTCAGCATGTTGGGATTTTGACAAATAGTGAAGTTACCCTGTAAAAAAAGAAAAGCAACAACAATCCTGCATCCCTGGAGTCTGTGTTAACAGCTGTATTTTAAACTCAGAGATCAGAGTAGCTTAAATAATAAATAATTTTTTGTTGCTTAGTATGAAATTAAGAAACCTCAAAAAAAAAAAAAGACAAATTAAAATAGGAAATTGTTGTGGTGTTGGCCCTTCATGTGTCTTGTTGGAGCAGAAGTATACCCAGATGTATAGCAGGTAGAAATACCACTAGGCAAGGTATACCTGCAGCAGCATCCAAGTCCTGCAGGAAGGTAGTTAGTAGCCTTATTCACTGGTCTTGCAATAATCCACTTTGCTGACATATGCCCTTCTCTAGTTTTACCTTGGTGCCACTCTAATCGTTCATTCACCAAATAGCTGTCCATAACTTTGGTTAAATAAAATTCTTTGATGTTCTGTAAACATGTTATTTGAAGCTGTGTGGAAGTCACAAGGGCTATTTTTTTGTCTTGCTTCAGGTCTTCGGCGATCTCTGGAAGTACCTTCAGGTTACGAAGGATCTTTTATAAAAATTCAAAATGGAATTAAACGGTTTGTTCCTATCTAGTCTCTTCAAGAGGGGTTTTAGCATAATCCTAATCTATCTGCTGTTCTCTCATTTTGTGTATGACTAGTGGCTGTTTCAGTCATTTCCTACATCCTACATTTGTTTTCAGGAGAGGAGGAAATACAGTCCTAATTCACATTACTTTTGCAGATGTATGGAGGGAAAGCTGAATCAAATTCATACCTTTTTTTCAGCATATCATGATTTCCAGTAAGCACAGGGTAGATACACAGTGTCAGAGAAGTCAGCCTGAAGGCCTGTACTGCAGGAGAATACCATGGGGAGCAAGTTGTCCTCTGAGAATAATGTTGATATGAGAATTGAAAATGGCCTTTATTCAAAATAGAAGTGCTGTCCCCTCTGAAGACAATGTGAGAAATACAAAGATATCCCCCACTTGTGAAACAGACAGACAAATTATTATGACAGATGTCAGCTGGGAATAATGGAAAACACTTATTCTGGTCCATAGTAGTTTAGGCAGCGTGTACCAGGAAGAGCAAGAGTACAGCCTCCATTGGCTGCAATGCAGTGATTCACTGAGGTCTTGAAACTGTGGATAATAATTTTATTCTGGTTAGCTGAAAACATCATCTGATGAGGAATTTTGTAAGTAATAGTCATTGTGGGTTCAGCTATTTCCAAAGCAGAAAGATAATCCCCTTTCTCTTGGTTACAGATGTTTCGTATTATAGCGTGTGCTATAAATTAGATGAAAAATTTACATTAGACAGCATGGTTTACCAGGCAGAAACCAAATTTTGGTGTGATACCTGGTCCCTTGGTACCCATGCTTCCTGGTAATGCAGTCAGTAGGCTGCTAGTTGACCTTTTAACCTTGGGGAATGGGCAAGAGGCAGTGATAAGATCATTATTATTTGGCCTCCTCAGTCTCCCTAGTTGTCAGGATTTAAGAGAAAAGTCTCACAAAGCTGTCGATCTGGGTACAATGTGTCATTTTTCAGAGTGGGTTTAATACAGATTTAATACTGTAGTGGCTGATGGGGACAATGGTTCTCAGACTGATGATGGTGAATTTACTTGATGCTTCTGCCTCACCAAGAAGATCTGGTATTTCAAGGATATTTTCAGTGCCACCAGATTCAAAATGGTGGTTGACATTTGCACTGCAAATGCTCGTTTCCATACATTTGGGGAATACCAAAAAGTTGTCAATTTAATTGCAGTAAATTATTTCAGAAGGGATATAGGAAGTCAAAGATCTTTGTGTATTTCTCAACAAAAATCACGACAGACGCTTTTGGGATGTGAACCATGTTTTTCTTTTTCTCCTCTGTGAGGACAAGTGCAATGGTAGGACTGCACTTTCCAGCACAGCACCAGTTGATTCTCTGTGGGAGTTGTCATATTTCTTATCCATTAAAGCAGACTCCTTAATAGCTCCTATCACAGTCAGGCAAGCTTTAGAAGTTTAGACTGTCTCTTACGAGACCTGGTATTATACATCTAATTCAGGCAAGTATGCCTCACAATCACGATTGCATTATTTCCAAACAAAATGCAAGAGTTATCCTTTCCTCTCTGACACATCAAAGCCCAGCTCTTAGGAGGGCTAAGTCTCCTGGCAAGAAGGTTGTGGTCAGATTTGCCATTCACCTATGCAGCAGCCAGCACAGAAAAGCTGACTAAATACCGTTGTATTGGCCATCAACGTTTAGCTGTGCATTCTTGATGGAAGTTTTCTGTTTGATGTGTTCCTCTACGAGGGGAACTGCATAGATTGTGTACAATCTTTATGATGCTTTTGGTTGTTGAAGCTCAAAGAGTGATTCTTTTTTTCTACAACAGAGAGGAAAAAAAAACACTATCAAAACTGTCTGTAGACAGTGGCATGATTAAAAAATGAAGAGAAGCACACTTCATCTTACCTGAGGAGCTTTTTTTTTTGAGTAACAAGTTTCCAGGTTTTGGTCCACATTGGAAAAAGAGGGTCCATACAAAATATGGAGAGAAATTGATATTAAAATTTTGGTTCTATTTTGTCAGAGCATATTATCTGTGCTTGGAAAAATAAGTGAGGGGATTTCAGCCTGCAGGTTAGGACGTAATTCACCTTGACTGTGAAAACTGTCACGTGGTCGGAGTTCCAGAGAGCAGGGGGAATGTTGCTTTGGTGCCAGCGATCAGCAGGTCTGGTTTGCCTGTAGTTTCCATCTAGCATCTGGCATTGAGGGCGGTACCTGAGGTGGAAGGTGGAGGCAGGACCACCCCGGCTGGATACGGCTGCTTTTTCCATTGGCATTGGACAGACCCCAGAGTTCGGAGGCGTGAGATTTGGCCCTCGCAAAGCGGAGAAGCTTTGAGGCCAAAACAGAGATTTTTCAGCTTCCTTCCCCAAAGGCCTTTATTCCTATTTCAACTTGAGCAGAGTTGAAACTGCAGGGGAGTCTGCTGTCTTCTGTCCCTGTTGTAGTGGTGACATAAGGTGTTGGCCACGGTATTTTGTTTTGCAGTGAGAGCCACTAACTGTTTAAAAATCTTCAGTTTCTAGAAGTGCATTCAAGATCTGAAGCAGTATTTTTAAGAACAAAAAGTGTCATGTTTAATAAAATGTTAGGTTGTAATAGTGCCTTTCTGATTGACAAATAATTGATTTACATCAAGCCACAACTTAAAATATAGTGCTTAGAACACCATGAATACGAAATTTTATCCTTTCCTATCCCATGTGTAGGAGGAAACCATCATAATTGCAGATACAATGAAGTAGTGGATTTTGACATTTTGTTAAGGTTTGGACATAAAATCAGTCTTCAATGTTCTGTTCAAAGAAGCATCTGCAGAAAATAGCAGAAAATTATCATGCGGTGATAACAGAGAGAAGCACGTACTGAACTTCAGACTTACACTCTTGCTACTTGCTCTGTCGAATGTCCAGTTCTTTGAGTGTTGTCTTTATGGCTTCTGGTGTTCTGAGAGTAAAGTTCACATTCATTTTCAGAGCTAAAAGGACATAATAATGGCTGAATTCAGATAACAATTCAGGTTAACAATAAGTATAGAAATTCTTTACCCTCAGCTCTCAAAGGCAAAGCTAGTATCTTTTCCTACTATTTTCTTTTGATTTCTTTTCCAAACATACAAGAAAATCTAGCTGTCTCTGACAATTAGCTGGGGTTGGTGTTGTGTTATGTTTCTTTGTGGTAAAGTTCTTATGCATTGTTTAAGTACTAGCATCAAATTCTGGACTCTGATTATAAACAAAGTCACTTTCTTTTGTAAAGTTACTTGTGTAATTGGTATCTTGAGGATTTACGTAAAAATATTTGTATAAGTTGCCTTTTGCATGCACCTTGGCACAGGAAACTGATCCTAGCTAAAATGAAAGGATATGGGGTAACAGGAGCTTTCCCACCTCAAGAAAAGTATGCCGTGTTACAGAAATCCATGTTTTTACTGATTAAAGAATTATTTAAATAAATCTACTGTGCTCAAGTAAATACCAATCTTTCACCTCATGTCTGCTGCAACTTTAAAAAAATTAGTTTATTATTATGACTTTGCTAAAAGAGATGAGAGGAATGAATTGCCTGTTTGTTTAACAGTGAACAGATTTTTTAAAAAGAAAGAAAAAAAGATCAGGTATTCAAACAGGAATTTTTTTAAAAGACACAGAGAGAGAGAAGGTCATAAATTCTTTGCACTGTCTTTGACTTTGTACTTTTTTGTATATTTGAACTCTCCCTCCCAGGATTTTTTTCGTATTGCAGATTTCTGTACATGAGTGGATTTCTTAGAGCTTGCAGATACAGCCTTGAAAGGTGTCCTTCAAGTTAGTTGTTAGATGTCTTAAACTTCTGTAAGCAGATTAGGCTTTGTTGGAGGTTTTGGGTTGGTTTCTTTTTTTTGTTGTATCTTTATTGCCAAAGTATGGTCCAGGTTGTAGCCTACCATATTATTTTTCATTATCCATTCAGAAGTCACCTGTGACAGCTTGTGCTTTTCCATGCAAATCACATGCGTGATGAATATGCCTTCGTGATAGCATGCAGAGATTTTTCCCGTTAAAGAAAAAAGTGAGTATCCTTGCTTCCGCCAGAGTACTTTTCATGGAAGTGGTGATCATTTGTGTAATAGCTTTGCTGATGTAGCCATAAGGTCTTACGCCTTGAAAAATCCCAATTTTTACCTGCTATTTCTCAGCTAATGAAACACATTATTTGGTTACAGGCTAGACTGGGCGAAGAGCTCAGATCCAATCTTAACAAGAAGCTGTAGTAACCTAAGATACTGTTTCTTCCAGCTGTTTGTGAGCGCTCTGCTCCCACAGCACAACTGGTAGAAGAAACATGCTAATGTTCTGCCCGCGTGACTCTGTAAAATCCAGGGGCTTAGTTTACACCATTGCAGGCAGTGACAAACACATCTCTAAGTCTCGTAGGTTGTTTGCCTGGGTAAGCTCAGTATAAGCCCTCTGTTTAAGGGAAGTGCCCCCTCAAATCTGCTGGCAATGTTGTCTGACAAAATGAAATGGAAATTTTAAATAGTAAGGCTCTGCCAGCCTGGCTTGTTGGATTGGAGAGGGTTAGGTTGGAGGGTTTGCACGAGAGCTGCTTTGCTAGCAGGTGCGGGGGGTGGTACAGAGGAATGTGTGAGTGACAGATGACTGAGGCAAGCTTGTTACCACCTGGGGCATGGTGGGCACTGCTTCCACTAGTACAGCAGAAGTAAGGGAACCATGTCGGCGTGGAGGGTAGTCACAGTCTTGTGGGGGCTGGGCATTGGTAAAGCAGAAGTAAGGACTCTGTAGTAAAATCCTCTTGTGAATTGTCCTGGCAGTATAAAGGCTGTGGAAGGTGCTGAAGGACGTGTGTGATTTGAAGCTATTGTAGATATTTCATCAATGGGTTTGGAGTACTTCATTAATAAAAATTAATTGGTTTTGAAATGTAAACTTTTACATTGAAGCATATACATGTTATGAGTAGTATCAGAGCAGAATTACTTTGATTCCACTGGATGACCTTTCTGTCCGGTGAAACCAAAACTGCCTCCAAAACACATCAATAAAAAGTTACTAGGCTTTGTTTGTCTGTTGTATCATTTTATACCTGCAGAATGAAAGTGCAAGCTTCATTTAGTTGGCCTGAGCTATAGTAAGGGAATCATTGTGAGTGGGCTTCAGAGCACGTCTCCAGGGTCTCTGAAAAGTTTATACTTTAGCTGCTAGTACATATTAAAACTTGTGCTGCTTTTTGTCACTGCTTCTCTAACCTGTCCCATAAACTGAGAAAGCAAGGGACTACGAGTCCAAGTCTTCACAACTGGTTGCTGTGTAGCTGTCTAGGAGCTGACCCCATGTGTATTTACTAACATGTAGTTCATAACAGAATTTAGACCTCTCATATATCTATCCTGTGAGTAGGTTATTATAGTTTTCCCTTCAGTGAGCCAAGAGATGTTGCACAAAATCACATGTAGTAGCACTAGAAACAGAACTCAAGTTTCCTTTAAAAGATAAAAAGAAATAGACCGAAGACTTGTTTACGCAACTAAGTTGTCTTTTGAACTAAATAGACGAAATGTGTTTTAGGAATGCTCTCTGTGTATCTAGCTGTTCAAAGCACTGGTGGAACAGATGACTCGGCCTGTCCTGTCACACAGTAGATTTTTGTGTGTGTGTGAATGAGCGGGGACTGCCAGTACTGGAGAAGAAGGTCCTGTAATGACAACAGTGGATAGCAACCACAACTGAATTTCACAACAGATCTCTTGAGGTTGGATTAAGTCATATGCCTTTAGAATTTCTCAAACAAAGCCACTCTTGAAAGTCAGGTCTGCCACCCTGCAGGTATATGGTTTGGGAGATTTTAATGGTTAAAGCAGCAGTAATATGAGTTTGTAATATCTTGGTTCAAATGCTGGCAGTACCTTGAGTCCCAGTGAATTTGCATTGCTTACTTATTGCTTACTTACCAATAGGGAATCCAGTGTATTTTGTCTCCTGCAAGTCTGACCAGTTAGTACTGTGAACATGCCATCCTCCAACTCAGCTATGTTGGCTGAATAGACTGCCACCCTTCAGGCTACTTGCAGGTATTTGTTGTGCATGCTGCCAGCAGACTTCTGCTGTTTCAGATCTGCCACTAAAGCTGCTCATGTCATCACTTCTTAGTCTGTTTCAGGGGAAAAAGGTGCGTTTATTGCCAAAGATCTGTTACTATATATAGTTGTATAAGCCAATTTATCTCGCTGACTGAAATAGGTTTAAGGAGAGAAATCTCTTCTGGTACAGCTATATCCAGAAGAGGATATGCCCATGGCTTGCTTTGTTGTGAGGTGATTTTACTAGTTTGTTTCAGAAAAGCTTATAAAAGGTACACTCAGTCCCTGTCTTACAGCAAAGGACGCCTGTAGAGGGATGTGGGCATTTTGTTAGGAGGAGATGGCGGTAGGCATGAGGAATGTTTCTGGAGTAGACAGACCTCTGGTCTAGGATTGTTCTTGGTGTAAAACATGTTTGATTGTCAGTGGTCAACTTCCCATAGATTTGGAAATAGGTTTTGAACTGGGAAAATTACAGTAGCCTCTTCTTCGGAAAAATTTCTTTCACTGCCAACTGCAATTTTCTGCTGATGTAGTTTAAAGTCATCCTCTCTGGTCTCTATAGAGGCATTGATAGGGAGAATGTGTGCTTGTAGACTTGCTGTTCCCAGCCATTGCCCCAGGGTTTCTTTACAACCAAAAGGTGGAAATGGCAACATCAAACAGTCTGATTCCCAGCCAAGTTTTAGTCCTTTCCTGC
Organism: Syrrhaptes paradoxus; assembly: GCA_013400615.1. Taxonomy (NCBI): domain Eukaryota; kingdom Metazoa; phylum Chordata; class Aves; order Pterocliformes; family Pteroclidae; genus Syrrhaptes; species Syrrhaptes paradoxus. Next base: position 37,067 of record VZTO01021765.1, on the reverse strand, counting down.
TCTAGGTTAGTTAAGACCTCAGCTTGTGGGCCCCTTGCTCCATTTGGTCCCACTGAGCTGGGATCTCTCCCACGTCTCTAAGTAGTTCTTACTTTGAAAGGGCAATCTTATTACAAAGAATATTGATGTTATTTGGCAAGCCCTTACTATACACATTGAGCTGTCTGTTCTCTTCCTTTCCAGCTTTGAGATCACTCCCAAAAAGTGCTAACAAATGTATCAGAAGCTCCTTAAAATTAGTTTAACATGAAGAAACAAATATACTCAATTCTGTTACTAGTTTAATGCAGATCAAGATAATATTCTCACCTCATTCCCAAAGGCCTTGAAAAGAATAATGCAATTCTGTGCCAGCATTCATACAGATAAAAGGTTGTATAATTGCATTATATGGAAACTACTGCAAGCTGCTCCTCTTTTCCCTTTCATTTAAAAACATTTTGAAGACACTAATGCTGGGGGGGGGAAGGAAGGCTTAACATCTGAGCACTGGGAATTTTTTTTCCTAGCTTTGTGTTCTTCCAGAGTATTTCTGAGAACTGTGGTTTTGTTTTAGGGAGATGAAAAGCAGGAAGTACTGGTAGAAGGTTTAGAAAGACTTGTCAGAGATAGAAAGTGGTTAATTTGCATTCCTGAAATTCTTGTGTTGTCTGGAAGGAATCAGTTGATAATTTCTTTGAGTCTGAGGTTTTCGTTGGGCAGGACCGGATTTGTTCAGATATAGATGTTACCATTGAAACTTAACGTTAGAGAGTGTAAGCTAAATACATCATAGAAGCCCAGCTGGGTGATACTGCAAAAGCCTTTGTCCATCTGATTTCAAACTACCCTCAAAACACTTTTTAACACCATCAGCTGTCTGGTTGTATGGTGGGATCTTCTTCAGAGACAAGTTACATGTTCTGTTTCATCAAGTTGCTAAGTCTGACAGTACCCCACAGAATCATAGAATCATTTAGGTTGGAAAAGACCTTTAAGACATAGAGTCCAACCATTAACCTGACACTGCCAAGTCCAGCACTAAACCGTGTACCTAAATGCCACATCTACATATCTTTTAAACACCTCCAGAGATGGTGACTCCACCACTTCCCCAGGAAGCCTGTTCCAGTGCTTGACAACCCTTTTGGTGAAGAATTTTTTCCTGATATGCTATCTAAACCTCCCCTGGTGCAACTTGAGGCCATTTCCTCATCTTATCACTTGTTACTTGGGAAAAGAAACTAAGACTCACCTTGCTACAACCCCCATGCAGGTAGTTGTTGTGAGCAATAAGATCTCCCCTCAGCCTCCTTTTCTCCAGGATGAACAACCCCAGTTCCCTCAGCCGCTCCTCACAGGACCTGTGCTTCAGACCCTTCAGCAGCGTCATTGCCCTTCTCTGGATCTGCTCCAGCCCCTCAATGTCTGTCTTGTAGTGAGGGGCCCAAAACTGAACACAGGATTCAAGGTACAGCCTCACCAGTGCTGAGTACAGAGGGACAATCATTGCCCTAGTCCTGCTGGCCACACTATTGCTGATGCAGGCCAGGATGCTGTTGGCACCCTTGGCCACCTGGGTACACTCATATTCAGCCACCTGCTGACCAACACCCCCAGCTCCTTTTTTGACAGGCAGCTTTCCAGCCACTCTTCTGTAAGCCTGTAGCGCTGCATGGGGTTGTTGTGAACCAAGTGACCTCAGGGTATTGTGACCTTGGTAGAGAGAACTCCGGAGTTGCCGGGGCAGCCACGGGAGATGTAAAGGGACGCAAACCCGTAGCTACCACTCAGTCGCCGAGATCAGCTGCTTCGGAGCTGATGCAGCTCGGCCAGATCCGACTGATCACGAGGTACAGGGCGTTTTTTCGGGAGATTCCTTCGACAGGAGGCCCCCGCGGCAGCGGAATATCCTCCCTCCCGCCAATAGCTCTCCCGCGTGAGGCTGACGTGGCACGGGAGTTGCCGCGCGNTGAATAACAGAGGGCCTATTCCGAACTGTAGCTACACAGAGCACTGGAACAGGCTGCCCAGAGAGGTTGTGGAGTCTCCTTCTCTGGAGACATTCAAAGCCCCCCTGGATGCGTTCCTGTGTGATCTGATCTAGGTGTTCCTGCTCTGGCAGGGGGATTGGACTAGATGATCTTTCGAGGTCCCTTCCAATCCCTAACATTCTGTGATTCTGTGAGAAAAGATTAACTGTATTTGAACCACTCATTGGGATCTCTGTAGGCATTATGTACCCTTGAGCACATATTCTCCTCAGGAGTCAAAGACACTTTGTTTGCTTATTTGCATATTTAGGTAGATATAAAACTAAGAAAATACTAACTTCCAGATGCAGTTAAAGATCTTCCAAAAGATAGAGAGGGTTGGATTCAGCCTGCTCATTGTTCTCACAGCCTTTAGGACTGTTGCTCAGGCTGGTACCCCCGTTCTTATACTTGGGCATCTTCTAAACTTGCAAGTTAAAGTTCCACTTCCCATTGCAACAAGAAAGTATAATTTTTGAGGGGGTGGAGGGGGCATTATGATTGTTTTTCTCACTTTTTTTTTTTCTCTTGAGATGAGTTTTTTTTCTGCTACAGCTATCTCTTTAACCTTGGTGCACGTTGCCTCTGCTTAGAGAACAGCTTGAGGATCACAGCTCTTCAAAACAGATACCTTTTAGATTGCAATAGATGTCCCCTGGAACTTGGAAATGAATTGGATTTTCCATGTCTTGGAACTGTTGACCCATGCTTTATATCAGTGCAGACTCCGGCTGAATCTTCCTCTTTTTTCCTTCCCACGCTTAGTGTGTAGTACTGAACAGCTAACCAAGCTCAATATTAACGTTTCTCTAGCTCTTTTCAGAAGGCAACACAAACCAGCCAGCTGTCCACCTACTGTAAAAGGAAAAAAAAATCTGTTCTTAAACTAGATGCATCTAATGTAGCAATGTAAATAGTTATGAAGGGGAAAGTGACCAAATTCCAGTTAGTATCCTCACCTGCTGAGAAGCATTAAACTTTCCTTTGTGATGTGGCAAATTAAGTACTTAGTGCTTTTTCCCTTGGTATTTTGCATAAAGCAGCACAAAGCATTTTCAGATTTCCTGGTCAACAAGATACTACTCTGAGAGTACCTAGTCAGTGGCTCTTCACTACTGAGTAGCCCACACATCTTGCCACAGATTTGAGGCTTGTCTGTCTAAAAGGAAGATTTCAGAGGACTGTTTGAAGGACTGTACTGATAAGGAGACTGACATCCCTATCTTAAGTTGAAATGTATCTTATTGTTTTAGCTTTTAACCCAGTAATCTGCAGTACCTAAAATGCGTCTCTGAATTACAGGGAATCTTCTGCTGTATTTTCCTTGGCAGGTAGATCGCTCAGTCTAAACTTGAGGCTATTGAATTCCTTCTTAAATTAGCTTTCTACCAAGCATACTTTGTGTTTATCAGAATTAGTAAATATTAGCATGCTTTTCATAAGACACATGAAAAGACTCTTGCTGCAGTTGTTGGTTAAAAAAAAATCCAAACTTTTGCCAGATGACTTGTGACCAGGTGGTGTTCTCATGCTGACTTACTTAAATTAGGGTGAACACCTTCATTTTTTTCAGTCTTGCGTACCAGAGATTAAAAGTATTGCTCAGTGTTAAGAGGGTTGCTCAGCGTAATGCTGCATGCAAATCTGGAGACCACCTGCTGTTTGTAAACACAGGGATTTCAGATAATTTGTAACCAGGAGAGACTTTGAATGAAGTTTGGCAGAAATCTAGTAGGAGCCAACATAAGAGATGCTCGTATTGGTCAACCAATTCAGCTTTTTGAATCAACATAGCATAGGAGTTTCTAATCCGTCTGGTGATAGTGGTCTGCCTTCTAATTTTAGTCTCTTTCAGTTAGCAGTTACTTGTAAAGCACAATAGACCAGTGGGGGGAAAAAAAAAATCTGCATTTTAAAATAGTTTTTGAAGAATAGTGTAGGCACGAGTCATACCTGTCCCTGCAGGCCATAAAGAAGCTGTTGGCAGTTAGCTGGGAAGAAGTGTATTTAAACTTTGTTCTTGCCAATTTAGATCACTTTATTCAAAAGTATGAATGAGGCTGTAGTATTCCATTAAGACTGTTTTTATCAAATTTTAATGAGGAAATATATTTGCGCAAGCAGCAAATTAGTTCTTCCTGGAATTTTCTTTTTAATAAAATATTCCTAACATTGTTTATGATTTTACAAGGGACAAAAGTGAACATTTTCAAATCTTGTCCCAAGGGGGAATTCAGCTAACAACTGGGACTGTATTTAAATAACTGCATAGATAATTAAATTTAGGTTGATAAGCGAATGATCTGGTCAGTGGCTTATAGCACGTTTTGTTGGAGGTAGATAGTAAAATGGGGATTATTCAGATCTAGACAGTTTTCAAGATGGTAGTTTGTTCTGCATATGGAAGTTGATTGAAGGGAAGAGACCACACAATGTGCAAAGCTCAAATTGAAGGTTAAATTACAAGGAACCTAACAGTACTCTGCGCTTCAGTTTTTGCCCACTTTCTGATCAGAAAACTGAGGCTTCTGTTAGATACCAGACTGCAGACTGGTGCTCTCATACTTCTCCATCCTGCTTCCCTTTCTTGCTTCCAGTCTCTCCCTGCCACATCAGCAAGCCTATAATGTATAGCAGGATTTATTTTTCCACTTCTGCAAGAAAGATTGGCATACGTAAACCAGTTTAGCACTGGTTGAATAATAAAGATGGAATATGATAGGAAAAGGAAAGTGGAAAAAAAACCCTAGAGATTGGTCAGAACATCGTTGGCATCACTTTAGCAATCTTATAGCCAGTAACATGCTTTAGCAATTGCTTTCAACAGAAGAGAAGGAATAGAAATTAGGATATACATCTGTCCGGGCTTTATTGCATCCTCCTTCTTGTGTACTAATTTCAAATAAATTCATAATATTTTGCATCTTTCTAGAATTTTAAAATAGTTTAAGATGCAAAGAACAAACTTCCCCATACAGCCCACCACATCCGTGAATTGGACTATTCCAAGACATTTTGCTTTGTAGTATTTAATTGGTTTCAATTTTTTGGTAAGTCGGTAACTTCAGATGGGCTACGTTTGCTTCGGTAATTGGATTTGTGAAATACTAAGAGTATCCATAATATTACAAAGTTTAAAACCGTGGTTGCCATCTAATTTTCTGGTTACAAGTGAATGGAGCAGCAAGCCAAAAATTTCTGAAATCTCTCATTCGTTCCATCCTGTCTATAAATAAAGAAATTGTAAGTTTCAAAACCCAGGAATTCAGATAACTGACTTGCTGTTTATCCCACAGTGAATGGATTGGTTTAGGGAGTGCGTCAGTTGCATCACACTGAACTTTTGTTGACAGAAGTTTTGGAGAAATAGTTAAATATGGGATGACTGAGGTTATGCAAAGGTTGCTATATGCAGTTTTACTTAAGGGTAAAAATGTGGTTTTTTTACTTTAAATTTTTACTTCAAATATAGATATTATAGCTTGATAAAGGTAGCATAAACTTCTACAGAACGAAACGGCTTCCCAAAAGAAGCTTGGATACAACAGGTATGGCCATTTTCTTTTTTATGCAGTGGTTCTTAGGTTTCATACAGGTAGCACTGTTTGAAAAGTTCCCTGAAACATTGTGAAATGTGCCACCTTATTTCAAACTTCTCACATTCTGCGAGAGATCTCTGTAAATATCTGTTCTGGCCTTGAATGTAATTAGAGGTATCTATCCCTAATCTTATCTAAATAAAGCTAGACTCAGTGTAAAAAAAAATAAATTGATTAACAGTTATCAACCCTCTTGTCTGGTTGAGGGACTACTTACCCTAAATTATACCGTGCTGCGTTTCTTGTAGAGACAGGCAAGCGTGTTGTATGGTTTCTAGACTGGAAGCACCTGTTAGGGAAGAGTTTGTTTAGATGGGGCAGGTTTGCTGGCCTCCTGGCTCTGCGTGTAGCCCCTTTTGACGTGAAATTGCACAGCATAAGGTTATTGACAGTGGGTTAGCAAGGCTTCAAAGCATCTGCTGTGACCCCGGCATGCCTGGCATTCCGTTCTGCTGTGCAAAGGTTTGGCATCGATTCCCCTGTGTGGCCTGAAGAATGTACTCGGGAGAAACCAGTTCGCTTCATGGCTCCCAGGCCTCTGGAGAGGGGAGAGTTGTCATGGCAATAAATCATGAGGGTTCATGAAGATGAGTAAATCCTCTTCTCTGTACTCTGCTGTAGGCATGGGTTGTGGTGAGACACGGAAGCTGGATCCAGCAGATACAATGTGTATATTTTCCCTTTATAACCACCACTGTCACTTACCAGTAAGGCAGAGTGCACGTTGTTGAAAAATCACCATTTGCGTGTACCAGAGACACTTGGGGCTGCATGGAGTCTGTGACCCACCAGGTCATAGTGCTTCCCCTGGGCTCACTGAGCTTGATGTAGCCAAAGGTAATGTGGGCAAAGCTGTGTCTTCCTCTTAGCAGCTGCTTCCAGCTGCTCCGCAGATGTGGCCAAGTCTGGGGGGGAAAAAAAGCCAAATATCCTCTCTGTCCAGCAGTCCAGACACCCCCTTGTTGATGCTCGGACATTGTGTAGAAAAATGCTTCCCCTGAATTCCAGGGGAGGAGAAAATGTGGAAGAGGATGGAAAAGGAAAGGAATAATAAGGTGGGACAATGTCTTGTTAGACTGAGATGCTGTGGAGAGAGCAGGAGGGAGGGAGCTAGTGGGGAATTGCTGGGCCAGGAGATTGATACAGGGAGCAGAGGGCAGGGGAATGGAGGACCCTGGGACTGGTGACTACAGAGAAGCGAGGATGAGAAAGAGACAAGGGAGCCAAGGAGATTTATACATGTTCAACAGAACAAACTCCTCTCTCAAGCTCAGATTTATGGGTCCTATCCTCCAGCTATCAGCAGACTGCCCTGAAACTTCCTGGCACATCGTTTTTCATCTTCCTGTAGTGCTGTTACACCAAGGGTGGCATCCTGCCGTATTCCACGCTGCTGGTTACCTGCAGTGGTGGCACATCACAGGGGACTTGGGCTGTTCCATGCCCCTGGCATACCGAAGAGTGAGTCACTGTGTTGCCAGATGATGGGGAGAAGATTAAATTCCCTTGATATTATAAAATCCTCCCAGGATACCATGCCCAAAACATTCACAAGTTTGCCTGTGCAAACTTTGTTTTTTCCACAGAATCTGTGTCTTATTTAGTATGCATCATGCATAGGACTGTCTTGGTAAGAAGCTTTTAGGAGTAAAAGCATCTTACACCTGTCATTTAAAACTCCTTTGAATGCTTGGTTTTGTAACCTTTATGCTCTCCTTAGGAAATGCACGTAGGAAAAGAGATTTGACATTTTTAATAGTTTTTTCCTTCAAATTCTTCCTAAATCCTTCTGGTATAATTGATAATTCTAGGAATTCTTCTGTCTGTAGCCTAAAGGCTCACCACTAACCTCTTATCATTCTCACATACCACAAATGAGGGACAGAAACTACTTTGTAAGTAGATCTCTATAGATTATGCCAGATAAATAAGCACTTCTCTTGGCAGTCAAAATTAAGCTATTTCCAAAGAAAATAAAAATGGAAAACTTAACATAAAACAGGCAGCAGATACCAGTGCTCTATTTGTATTCAGTGCTAAGGACAAACATTTTTGGAAAGCCTTCCAAGTCCGAGCAGACTTTTTCTGTACATAGGTGAAACCCTGCTTATATTTGAGTGAAAACAGTTTGACCACTGGTGTTCAAAGGCAGAAATGCACGCTTCACCAATTTGGAAACATTCTTGTCAATATAAACAAAACCAACTCAGCTCTGGATGAAATATTGAAAAAAGGAACTGATCCCTGTTAGGTTGGGCTTTGTTGGTTTTTTTGTATTGTGGTCATCATCTTTTGATCAGGAAGAAGGGCTTGTGCTTTATGCCTATGATAGGATTTAAGAACAGTCTCAAGCACATGGTTTTCTAGCTTTATGGATGGCATCACAGGCAGGATCTGTGAAATGACTGTAAGATCATTACTAAAAATGAGGTCCAGGGGTGGTATTTTAGGAAGCAACTATATGTAAGCGCCCAAAGAGTAAGATGTGAGCTGCTGTCTTTGTATTGCCCCAAATCGAATACCCTGTTGCCCAGGTGGCTGCTGGTGTGGCATGTAAGGCTATCTGGGAGGAGAGCGGGCCAAGGGAGGAACCCGGATGGGATGCGCGGTGCCAGCTTCCTCCCCAGAGCAGGCATGGGTGCTTGTGGGCTGCATGGGGTGTTCAGTGGGGCAGGATGACACTGGGCTGGCCAGCCTCAGCCACCTGCGCGGTGCTGCTCAGGTTTGCCCAGGATGTAGCGCACAAGGTCATCTCTTTGGGAAGTTTAGAAATATTCTTTGCTCCCTGAAGCAAGGGCTGCTGTGTCTCAGACAGAAGCACAGTCCTGTTCAATGTGAACTTGAGTGATTAGCACAGCTATTACTGCATCTATAAATAGAATTCATCTTATAATATATTAAGTTTAATGATATAATAAATAGATTACAGTTAACTTTAATAGGAGCACAATGAATGGAGATGCAGTTTTATGAAGATCTGCTGCCATTAGTGAATGTTATGCAAGATGCATTATACGGAATACCTTCTTCCTTTGGAAAATGAATAATGTAACAATACTGTGTGGAAACAAAACACAAAAAAGCAACTCATGATGTTCCTGGTGCAGGGAAAGCAGTCAAGTACATGAAAGTGCAGGTTGCATTAGCAACCCTACCTCTGCTCCTTATGAATATGCATTTTGAAAAATGTTTATTATATGATAATATTGCTAGTGTTAAAACAAACAGTACAAGATTTCTCTGTAGGAAACTTGCATGTGGTTACTGTCACAGGGAATTAAAAGCAACATGAAGTTTAGCTTCACTGGTATTTTTGTTCTCATTTATCTTTTTCTTTAACAAGAAAAAAAATACTTTGGGAAGAAAATGTTTCAGGTTGGTTTCTTTTTTTTTTTTCAGTGAAATAATATACAGTTCTAATGAGACAAGCTCCCCTGAGTTTTAACATGACGTGTTTAAGGGAGGTTGACATTATACCACCTGCCTGTGATTCACCTTGTGCTTGTTTTGCGGTAGAACTTTAAGAGTGTCCATTTCCATTTGACAGAGGCTTAAGTCTGTTTTTCAATACAAATAAGCCACTCTGTGGTAATAATACAACCCCCTGGGTTGGGAGGACAAAGCCGAAACCCTCCAGTGCCATGCCATTTCACCTAAGGCTGTAGCTTGGCAGGCATTCAAGGTAGCTCTTCTGGGGCTTGGGGAAGTTAAGAAAGAGAGCAGGATGTACCTCTTGCTATGCTGACACAGACATCTGTGTGGCTGTGCAGTGAGGGAGATGGGGAATCTGACCTGGCTGGAAAATATCCCAGCAAAAAAGTGTCCCTAGGACAATTGCAACCGTGGTTGACCACAGAGCCATACAACGAAGGCAGTGGTGACACACCGGAGAAGGTGATGCAAGTGTAGAAATGAATGGCCAAGGGCAGCCACGGGTGCAGGGTTAAATACACATCAAACCATAGCCAAGAGAGTGATGCCTCTGTATGTGAATAATAGGCTTATGCTCTCTGCCTGGGACACTCGGGTGTTCCTCCTACCTTTTTCTCAGTGGTGTAGCTGGCTCAAGAATTTTGTGCCCTGGCTGTGAATTGCGCATTTGCTTCTGCTGGCTCAGTTTGTGAAGGTATCGTGGAAAATTAAAGCAGCAACTGGTTCTAAAAAAAAAAAGGGGGGGGGCGCAAAGGAAAAAACTTAAAATTATTTCTCTTCATCCCACATCAGTTAATGAATCAGGTTCACAGAGCATTTCTGCAGAGGTTTGTGCTTGCAGAAATAGGGGCAACAGCCATTCAGGGGTGGGAATGAGCAGGTGAGACTGGGACAACTAACTCTTAAGTGGGTGATGCCGCCAAGAAAAATGCGTGGAACTGTCCTCTTCATAAATAGGTGTATAACAGCCTTGGCTGTACTCCTTTAAAATTACCTAAGCAGGGAAGGAAGCATATGTTGCAAGTTCTGTGCCCAACTCCAGGCAACCAACAAAGAGGACAGGAGGAATGACCTTCAGAGGGGAGTTCTGCTCTGCTGGAGACACAGTGATGCCCTATTACATTAAGCCTGTCTTTGCAATCTCCCTGCTCTTAAAACATAATTTGAAGTTTATTCTAAATACCCAATGCTGAAGTCTGCTACATACATTTCATGTATAAATCCTTTTCAAAGCTATTTTTGTGGCCACTAACTAACATGCCTTTTGAATGCTATCACAATATATTTAAAACTTAATTATTTTTTAAAAGGCAAATGTTAAAAGGAAATGGTTTATGGTACATCTCTGCTACAGATACGTACCTTTAAAAGTAGTACTTACAAGCAAAGCTCAGGCTATTCTAATAAAATCAGGATTTATTAATGAATAGTAATCTGATTTTTCAGTTGCTATGTATGCCTCTTTCCTTCCCTGCAAAAATAAAACTTAGAGGCTATTTACAGTTTTGGTTAACTACAGTACCTTACTTTGGATGGAAGTAAAGAATAATAACGTGTGGGAAATTTCAGTTTGAAAGCAGTCTTGAAAATGCTTTGCCAAGAAACATTATACAATTAGTAAAACAATTTAGTAGTACCTATTATGCTCTGTAATACGTGTTCTCTACTCCATTTAAGTAAGCCTTAGAAGACCTTGTGCAACTTACTGTAGTGCATCTGTGTGTTCTTCCTCTCATAGTAGAGTTACTGTTTCTTTCCCGGCATCATCCCAAACCTTAAGTTCTTCAATACTGCAAAAATGTGTCATTGATCAGCAAGCACATTGCAATGCAGTAAGGCAGGGTTGAGTTTGACTTTTACTACACAAGATCATAAGCTTAAATTTATTTCTTTAGCTGTGTTTAGGCAAACATACTAGAGCAGACCTCTCTAAGCCTGCTGTGGGCATTAGAAGTAAATTGAGTAGAAAGTCCTCCATCTAAACTGCTTTGAGGGAGCCACGTTGCACTTTCTTCTTCATACTCAAACCGTAGCAGCTGTTGGTCACGAACTGGTGCGCTTAAATTTGTTTCCTCAAGTCTGTTCTGTTGCATCAATACTAATTGTATATTCTACGCAAACACATAGTTTCACCTGTGTCCTAAGGTGCATTGTATGCTGTGCCCTAGAACCTTGCCTGTTATCCAAATAACCACTTTTCCTTAATTGGTCAGTGTCCTAAAACTTTCTCGCCCAGCCTGCAGCTATGGAATTTACCCCAAAAATCGCTCCAGCACAGCACCTAGAATGCACAGTAATAAATCTCAAGTTAGCAACAGTGAAAGTCATTCCCTAGCCCAAGCTGAACCAGGAGAAGCCATGACAACATGAAATTTACAAGATCCCAGTGGGTCACTTACTTCATTCCATAGTATGTTCAAAAAGAGAAAGATCTGACAATAATAGCAGTGCCCTTTTGTAGAGGCCTGCCCTGAATTACTTTGAAACATGTTTAATACTTGCTATCATATGGGGTTTTTTTCTCCTCTTCTAAGACTTTATACAAGTTGGACTCTAGCATCTGCCTTTCTCATTGACTGAATGGGGAACTTAAGATAAGCTGTAGTTAAATGTCTAAAACAGATGACAGAAGTACCTCTCTATGGGGCCAGATTCTTGCCTGAATGGGAGCATTTGGCAAATGAAATGAAGTATGTGGTTGGATGAAGAGGTCAAATATAGAAGACAAAGCGCTGGCTGCTGCAGCTGCCCTAACTAGATTACCAAGCAGAAGGGAAGTGTTTAAAACCTAAGCAGGTCCAAATTTGACTAAGCGTGACTGTCCTTACTGGGTTGTCTTCACTGTCTCCAGGGTAAATCTTGCTCAGCTAAGGATTTGGCCTGACTTGATGAGGGTGTTTGGTTTCCTGGGTGGCAAAAAACACAATCCTATTAGACAACACACAGAAATCCCTCTGAAATGTTTCTAAAGGAGTCAGTCTGCTAAATGTCTGCTAAATGTGCAGAGCACACAGAATCCCTTTTGGCACTGTCTTGAATGATGCATTTACCAATATTAATGGAGATACCAAACCATATTGCTCCACAGTTCCTCCTGCACACATTATGCTCCTAGCGCACAGATGTCTATGTGAAATGCCAATTACAGTTTTTGCATTCCGTGGTTTAAGCACCGGTGTACTTCCAAAGCGCTGACTGTCCGTTACTATGGCCAGACCATACTGTGGTCTCTCCACTCAAAAATGTTTCTCAACCCAAAAAACAAAAATGTTGTTTCTTTGGTCTGTTACACTGTAATCTCCGTTCTTCTGGGGATTATATAGCTCTGCGGGTGATTTCTGTAATTCATTCTAGTCTTTCATTAGAAGTAATAGATGGTCTTAATTACAGCATGCCACATGACAAACTGGTAAAGGTGCTAGAAATGTTGCCAACAGGAAAAGAATTGGATGGTGTGAATTTTTATTAATTAAGAGCTGGCAGCACTGAGGGGAAGTAAGACTGGACTTGTGTCCACTGGAATCTATGTAATTTTAGTGTAGACATTTTTCTAAATGTCATGAGTTGTATGCTGTTTGTGGTTTTAAAAACTTGGAAAATTATCTTCAGCTTAAACAAAATAAAATCAACCTTTGAAGTTGCATATATATCAAATAGGGGAAGAAACATGGCAACTTTTGATTTTTCTCTTAATTTTATAAACTATAGTCTTCCTCAATGTACCTTAATTTGTGATGAGCACTTACTTTATACTATTAAGGGAGTGTTTTCAGAGCATATTAAGTTACTTCAATAAATATTATTGCACATGTCAGTAGAGATGGAACTGAATGTATCACTGCTGCTACTTGCTGTAGGGCTCTCAAAAGCATCTGAGGGGTTGGGGTCTTATTCCTCCACCGCTGTATTTTCCAAGAAGGCGCAGAGTGGAGCTGTGTGACCTGCAGCACTACTCAGTCTTCCCATGTTGGGCAGTTCCCCGCTACTTTTGCAAAGCCTTAAGTAATTTCTTACAATTCAGAGTGTGCTATTCATGAACTAAACTTCTCTGAGGACAGGAGAGTTCTCAAAGTCAAGGGAGAGAGAGAAGACTCTTTTGAGGGTGTAATTTACAGCAGGAGCCCAACAGTAGGTGCCCTCAGCCTCTGGAGGAGCATGTTCCTCTCCATCACCTATGGAGAGCCCAGTCTGTGGGTAGGTGTTTAGGGAAAGAACAGACACCCACCTAGAGTAGTCTTGCAACTACCCAGAGACTACCAAACTTAACTTGAGGGAGGGCAGACAATTGTTTATTTGTAAAGAATCCAAAGGGCAGTGCTATAGAGAAGACTACTAAATAAGTTAGGTCCGTATCCATATGCAATTTCTGTCTCTTGCTCTGAGAAAGGCAGACTGCTAGATGAAAGATGGTCACCATTAAAATGTCAAAATCTGTCTGTGGTATGTGTCTAAAATTAGGGAAGAAAACAAATTTTTGTGCAGAATAAATACCTGATATACCAAGTTTTCTACCACTAGCAAATTATTGTTGGGGTTACTACATGGGTCCTGACTGAGGCGAAGAGATTAGTAAAGGTGGTTTTTTACCATGAGAGAGTATCTGCCAATTGTTATCAAAAGAGGATTCAACAACAGTAGTATTCCAAAAGATAATAAAATAGTAATTTCTAATTATTATTCAACTCATTGACTCCAAAGCACATTTTGTTCAAAAGATAAATCCAGCTATGCTGTCAGGTTATACTTGTCTGTGACCTGGCGGAGAAGCTGATCCCTGAGGATTTCCTGCCCATGCCTGCTGCACTGCTGGAAGAGGAGTAGTCCCCCCTCTGCATCAAGTGCGCTCACGGTCTGGAGAAGGGGCAGAGATAGCTGTGAACATTACAGGGCATTATGCATGCATGTATATGAAGTACTTTTAAATCCCCACAGCAATGATGTTTGAATTCTTTCTTACTCTGATGATTTGGGTATTAATTTGCTTCCTGTGATTATTTAATGTGTATATGTAGCCTATTTTTTTTTTCATTCCCTTTTGCATGTAATGTGCTAGCAAAGGAAGACAGTAATAGTCCCCTGGGATATGTACGGCTCTGCTCATATCTGAGGTATGAAGTCAACTCAAGACCATTTTGTTCTCATAAAATATACAGCACTGCAGTTTAATGGATAATGGTATAAATGCCAAGATTTGATGGGCAGAACCATTTTCACTAGGAGACAAAAAAAGACTACTAGGAATCAGTGTTGGATATGAGATATGTAAAACTGTATAGAAGCAGAGTCTTGTGTGCTATGGGGTACTGATTTTGCCTTGTCTGAGGTGTGCTAATGCCTGGCACACTTAGCTATTATAAAGTAATAATACATATGAGAATTTTTTTTAGGTACTAATGAGGAAGCTGATGGGATTTACAGAAAGTAATTCCACTCCTTTAGATGTGTGTTCCTTTTTGTACTCTTTTTTGTACAGCTTTGGGTGATAAAAAGATGGTTTCCCCTCAGGTCAACGGGAACTGACTATGTGTTTACTTCTGTTTGAGTGCATCGGTCTGGAGGGCTGCTGAGCATCTCCAGTTCCCACTGCACCTGGGGAAAATTATAGGGGAACATTGCAGCTTCAGATCATGTTCTGGGTATGCTCTGCTCTCAACTTGGGCAGAAAACTTTGCAGAGGGGAAAAAAAAAAAACCGACACGGAAACATTGCAGATGCTGGAGTCTCTTATTTGAGTTGTCTGTACAGAAAAACAAAACAAAACAAAACCACCCTACCTCGCTGTTGTGCTGGTTGCAGGTATCTGTCTGAGAGCCCAACCATATGTCAGGAAGTTTAGTGCCCTTGAATGGAACCATCAGGGTGAACTGAACAGATTTGTTGATGCGCACGGAGTGGGAAACGACCGAAAAATGAGTGTTCTTTAGCAAGTACTTATTTAGGGCTTTCCTTATGCTTTCACTGCAATATAGGTGAGAATCCTTAGTAGGATTTGTATTTGAAGACCGAGCTAAGATGGCTTAGTGTCGCCGGAGGGCTTTCTGCTGCTAGCGCGGGGAGCGTGTGCGCGCAGGCTGCGCGGGGAACCCCTCCACCTGCTCCTGCGCTGTACGGCTTCGCCGCTGATACGTTGGCAATTAGTGTTTTAACGTATATTACATAATTGTTGGATTGGGGTCTTTCAGCTCCTAAATCCTCAAACCCCGTTTATTCTATTGTTTAGCCAACAGAGGATATTTCAGCATCTTTTTCTCTGGCACAACTGTAGCGTATTTCAAATTAAAATTAACCGCACTTTTGAAGGACTAATTTGCGTCCGTCCGCGCAATGCAATCACGTACGAGTCCAGCCAGGCTCGGCGAGAGCGACGGCATAATTATAATGAGTGGAAAGGAGCTTGTTTTGCTCCTACTGGGAAAGCCGTGAAGCTTGGGGCGCTGGGCGAACAGGGTTGGGGGCAGCCCCCCGGCCTCCGAGGTGGTTTGGGGGAAGAAGGGTTGGAAAGNCGCTGCGGAGGCGGGCGGGGAGGGAGGGACGGGGCGGGCGCGGGGGGAGGCGGGGGGCGGGAGGAGGCAGGCAGGCAGCAAGCAGGCCGGCGGGCAGGGGGAGCCGGGCTCCGCGCAGGCAGAGCAGGGCCGAGGCGAGCCGAGCCGAGCCGCGCCGCCGCCGCCCGCCGTTCGCCGTGCCCGAGCATGTCGGGGCGGGAGGCGGTGACCTACCTGCCGGAGAAGGGGCTGTACTGCCAGCGCCTGCCCGGCCGCCGGGCCCGCGGCAAGGGGAAGCGCGCTGACACCATGGGCTTCTACGGCACCCTCAAGATGATCTTCTATAAAGTGAGTGGCTGCGCGCCTCCGCTGCGCGCCCGCGGAGGCAGGCAGGGAGGGGCTCCGGGGGCTGCGCGCAGCTTCCGCGCTGCCGCTCCGCGCCGCCTGTCCGCGGGCGGAACGTGCCGGTGGCGGCGGCGGGGCTGTCGCTGCAGTGAGCTGCCGGGAGAGCTGCCCGCGCTCCCTCCCGGCGGCGGGGGTGATGCGGAATACAGTTTGCTGCCCTTTTTTTTTAAAAAAAAATATACTGCAGTCTGAGTTATTTCGATAAATAAACATTGTCTAAAGGAGTTGCGTTTTCCTAGCGACAGATTAAATATTTACGGGGATGTTTGCGTGGCGGTTTGTGCTTTTCGGTTACACGGATACCTGCTGGTGTCTGAATCTTGTTGCTAGATTTCCCTGCTGTAGCGAAAGTTTTATCTTCTTCATATAGTAAACGACATTTTTGACTGTGTATTTACTTGGCACCTTCTGAGATGCTGAAAGTCTGCCTGTGTGGTGGACCCCATGAGGAAGTTCCCTAAAATACCTGAAAAAAACCCACAACCCTAACCAAAAGAAATCAGTGAAATCACTGTTAGGCAATGGTGTAGAGAACTGCGTCTTTTTTTCTTCACTAACGCAAAAGAGTAAATCACTATAGCTGTTTATTCTACGGCAGGCTTCGTACTTGTTATTTTAAGGTGTGCTTTTGGAAGAGTGCATCTCCCTCTTAGGAGAAGCAGAAGAGGAATACGAGGATGATAACCTCTCAGAAAGGCAAGCTGGAAATCGAAGTTTCCCTTGAACAGGAAAAATCCTTTCTGAAAAGTCTTATCATCAAATACTGAAATCATGCTCAAACATCTTAACTTATACTTCCAGTATTTTTGATGGCTCACTCGTCTAGCACAGCAATAAAGGATGGTATCCGTTATTTTCCAGGGATGCTTACAACTGGTTTTCTTGGGGGAAGCATGGGGGGCTGCTCTTCCTTGGGGTGTGGGGAGGCGGCAAGGGTGAGGTTGGTGGTTTGGCAGCGCTCGGGGCGGTTCTGGCTGAATGCTTGTCTGGTGAAATGCTGTGGAGTGTCCTATGTGAGGCACGGGCAAGAAAACAAGGCTACAGGGCAAGCTCTTCTCGCTGAGTTGTAGCTGTTACTGTAAAAATGAGAACAGTTAATTTTAGTTGTCTTTCCTATCTAATCACTAATGAAGCAAAGCACAAAATCAACAGTAACTGTTTTTAGGGAAAGCCATAAAGGTATTTTAAAAGTAAAAAAAAAAAAAAAAAAAAA
>VZTO01021765.1:0-19913 GCA_013400615.1 Syrrhaptes paradoxus | reverse complement strand
AAAAAAAAAAAGAAAAAAAAATGGGTGTTTTGCTTTTAGGCAGGTAGACTGATACAATAAATGGTTAAATAACTCTTCTAATGCAACATGTAAAAAGATTAAATCAGTCATATAAGAAACATGCCAACTTTTAAACTGTATCTTGACTATGAAATTTTGAAAAAAGGGAGCAAATGGTCAAACTGAAGTCTGAATTGCTGCACAGGTAGTTTATGCATTTTGCAGCTCACAGCTGTAAACAGCAGTAAGCATCCTTCTGGTGGTTAGAGTGTTTTGGTGTATCACATCTTAAAAAAAGAAAACCAACAAAAAACTCAGAAATTGTATTTGGCATCCATATGTCTCATTGAGTTCAAAAGCCTGTGGTTAAAGATTACCTAAATATATAGAAAGTAATCTTTATTTGTCTGACTGGATAAATATGGCTTTCACTGGTTTCCATCTCTGGCAATTTTTGCAGACTGGCTTCCCCTTTTAGCAGCTGCCCTGCTTATTATTTGGTTTTGATCATATCTAATTGCGGGTGACATTCAAGACCGAGGTTTAGTGTTTTTCATCCCTACCCTTCTTGTAAAAATGTTGGTTAATTTGTCAGTTTTAATGCAGTTTTAGAAATGTTTTCAATGTTCAGATTTACAGGGGTAGACAAAAGAAAGAATATATTTGATATATTTTTTTTAGGCCCTAAAGTGAATATTTGGTTTATAATTCAGACAGGCTACCTAAAATTTAGCCATTTCTGTGAGACTCCTAGCAATCAACCTGAACACAAAGAATGGAGGGATTTGATTTAGTTCTTTCCTTGCCCTCTCAGGCAAATAGAAAGAGAACAGTTTAGTAAATAAACCAACGCACAGTTCTGCACACTTTTGAACATGTAAAATTTGGAAGTTAAAATAATGTGATTCTAATAGGCTTTGGATCCCAGAACAGCAATAGTATATAAGTGCACCATGTAAGATATGTACCAAATGCTGTTGAAACTAGAAACTAAAATGTTCATTGAAATTGTCTTCTGAGAGTCAACTTTGTTGAAATTCAGTGTTAAAGTACAGGGTAAAAATGGATTAATTTTACAGAAGTATGCATAAGTAAGGCTGATCATGTAACTAAATGTTGCTCGTTTCCCTCCCCTTGCAGATGAAGAGAAAGTTGGACCATGGCTCCGAGGTCCGTTCTTTCTCTCTGGGAAAGAAACCCTGCAAAGTCTCAGAATACACAAGGTAATTAAATGCAATAACATCACTGGATCTCAAGTCATGCTTATATCTTGTCTTTCCAATTGCTGAGCCTGATTCATGGCTCCCCTTAATGTTAAAGCACTGTAAAGCAAAGGAGGGGTGGTGTCAGCATTCGTATATTGCTTAGCTAATTTAAATTACGTGAACTGAAGATGAGTTTTAATGAAGTAGCCAGACTTGCATTTCTTCAGTTGAGGTTTGTGTTTCATTCTAAATATAGCATGCCCATTTACTTTGAGACTTTTTGAGGGCTGAAGCATTCCTGGGAATAAAATCAATCGGATTTTTTTTAAAGGGACATAAAGATAAACCCTAAGACTATTACAAACTGTGATCAAATGTATCACTTCGCTATGGTAACAGGAATGAGAGAATGGAAATTTATGTAGGCAGAGCAGACCATCTGATCTTAACAGGAACACACATGTACTTGTTATCCACAATATGAAATTATTACGGGTTCTACTCTGCTTCCTTAGTACTCCTGAATGGTACCAGATCACACAAACAAAACTGCTGCTGTTCGGCCAGATGCTTTGTGGGTAAAACACTCGTAGGTGTGAGAAGCGGTGGTAGAGTAGAGCCCTGGATGCACGCCTTACAACTGCAGCTCTTACTGCATAGTTGCCATAACAATTGTGCTCTGATGTCATGCTGCTTCCCATCCTGTTTGAATTTACACCATTTTTTGTTTTTTCCCTGTAATAAGCATCAGCCGTTCCACAAGCATTGTGCTTGCCTCACAAAACTGTGCAGGGACGTTATTTCTTTTGAATACGCTATAGTAGCATTCAGTCACTGATGGATCTTTCAAAAGTAACATCTATTTTATTTCTCTTCCTTTAAGGAGTTTATCAGTTGATGACTGAAAGGTTAGGCCAGTGTTGGGAAACAGGTTCCAGAAGTGCTTTTCAGATATGTGAATACTGCAGTAGAGAAACAGAGGCAGTGTCTTGTTGCTGAGAAGCACGTGTTGCAGCTTCCACATCCCCCTCAAGTCTCCAGTTTGTAGATTCTCTGGGTTTCTAAACCAGTCTAATGGAGGAGCACTCTTGTTGGCCACCAGTTCTGCAGGTGATGCACTATCCTCTGTGCTCCCGTAAGAGTAAACAGCTCAGCAGCAATGAAAGCATACTGTTTTGTCAAGTGTATCTGTCAGATTCAGAGGAGCTGCTGGACTTGTCCAGCTTCCACAGAAACCTGACTTGCTGTTTCAGGGGAATGAAAACATGCAGGAAAAGTAAAGCACAAACAAAAATCTTGTGGTTTAATCTCAGGTCAAAGGAAAGAGGCTTTTGGATCTTGCTTTGACAGAGAACCAGTTTACAGCAGAAGAAATAAAAGTGTAGCTGTTCTTCTGGGGCAAGCTCAAAGCTATGTATTGCTCAGATCCAGTATAAGCCAATTTTAAGAGCCTTATTTTGGACCTTAAATGACAGGTCTTCTGCTGGCTCTCTGTACAGGTGATGAGAATGAGTAAGCTGTAAAACCACATTTTATTTCAAAAATACTTTAGGTTCTCGTTGCTTGGATTTTGAGTCATTATTGGTATAAAAGAATCCTTAAATATTTTCCAATCCTCTCTTTTAAATTGTTTTATCATATTTTATGTAATAATATTTAGGCGTATGATGCAGTTATTGTGCCTGCTTGTTTTCATTTTCCCTAGGATCAGACACTTTGAAATTTACAGGCCTGATGAACTTTCTTTGCATATAACAGTTAATGCCAGTAAACAAATGTCATCAAGAGGATCCTTCATCTGCAAAGCAATATTTTTATACCAGCTTCTGTTTCCATTATTACTCAGTAAAGTTAAAAATATGCCTATTCAAACCAATCTTTACTTTTCTTTACCAGTTTGGGTAAATGTTAAGGCATGCCATGATTGTCCTTTAAAACAAGTGAGAGCAGAGTCAAATAGTTGTAGATTATGATGAGGTAAATATTAAAATGAACCTGCCTTGCATCATTTGAAGCTACTCCCTTAGCCACTGAAAAGTCAGTAAAACCCTGAAGCTGATATCTACTAAAAAGCTGGATTTATCATACACAGGAGTAAAGAGTTTTTTTGAGTTCCACACTGTATTTAAAATTTTCAAGCTTGTGCAAACACTACTGGAGTTCCAGATTTCCTGCTAGGGAATACAACTTCAATATTCTGTGAATGAAGTACTTTACGTTATGTTAAAAAAAAAAAAGAGAGAACCCAGTCAGCTGTATTTCTTCAGACTCCTGCAATAGCAGCTTAATTCCAGCTCTTTTAAAAGCTCCAGCCCATATGAACGAGCTGATTTTAGCATGTCAGAGTGAAAAAATCAATTGGTAATTCAGGGAGCACCTTTGGCTCCTTTTCTCTCTTCACCTCACCCCCTCTTAATTCCTGTATCACTCCATCAGCACGCAAACTTTAAAATACTGTAATAGTGTATTTCAAAGTGCAGTTCCAAACTGCTAAGCTGATAGAACTGCTTGCTATTACAAGCTCTTCATCAACAAATATATTAAGAGCTAAAAATAGATACTTTTTTTTTCTGTTTGGTGATGAAGCAACAGTAGCACATTTCATGTATGGGTGAGATTCTGAATTCCGTCTTCCTGCATCAGCAGTCAGAAGGCACAAATGCAGCCCAGGAAAGGAAATACTTTGGCAAGGGAAGGAATATATAAACCTGCATCTTTATAGACAACTTGCTGGCCAATTAACGGAGTGGTAATTTTTCAGCCTTGAAATTTTCTCCCTTGCTGGAGGATTAGTACTGCAGTGGTAGAAAGTGGCAGATTTAGGAAAGTGAGGGAACTGACCCCTTGAGTGACCAGTGGAACAATTTTTCATGTTATTACTTCTGAATGAAGTTTAAGAGTTGTAACTCCTGTACAAGATTTCTTTTTCAGCAATAGATTTCTAAATTTTCCTTCATGTTTGACATGTGTCTGTCATGTTTTGTTTGTATTGTAGTACTACAGGGCTAGTGCCATGCTCTGCCACACCTACAACTTTTGGGGACCTGAGGGCAGCCAATGGCCAGGGACAGCAACGTCGCCGCATTACGTCTGTGCAGCCACCGACTGGCCTTCAGGAGTGGCTGAAGATGTTTCAGGTAACCAGTGCTTAGAGAAATAAACCTCTGAAGCAGCTAACCTCTGTAATTTAGATAAAAGGCTGCTTCAGTAAAGGCAGCCCTCCTTACACATCCCAGAATGTCTCTGTCTTTGATTTTGTGTTCTGTTGTAAAAACAAGTGGGCATCAACTTTAAGGAATTGTTGGTCCCTGTTTCAGCTGGTTACCGTAGAGATTCATAAAAATAACTGCTTTCTATGGTTTCTCAATAAAATAACCTTTCCTGTTTGCCTTCACAATTTGGGCAAAGTCTGTCCAACACGTAACGGCTGCCTTCATGGCCTCAAGCTAACTTGAGATGTTTTTACTTGGAAACTAGTAAGCGTTAGTTTGTGGTTTGCTTCAGTGCAGGTGTAGCACTAAATTTTACGTAAGTCTGGTGTCTTCCAAGAATAGAAGGAAAAGTTTAGCAAAAATAGATTAAAAGGAAACTCAGTGTATATTTTTACTGATGTTTGTGTACTGAACAGAATGTCAGCCAGTACATGCGCAGAGAAGTGAACAGAGAGGGAAGGAGGTTTTCTGTACCTTTCCAACAGCTTTTAGTAATGTCTAAATGTAAGGAGGAAAGCAGAGGTGTGAAGGACCATGCTCTGTGCCACTTGCACAGGTTGAAACTGAAATCTGCATGGACACCGATTTGGTAGCACCTAAGAGAACTGTGTGTGTGTGTTAATACAAATACATTTTGTGTCAGGCCTTTGCTCCTGTTCCATAACCTGTACCATGGAGATCTCTTTACTGTACAGTTTTGCTCTGTATTTTTAAGAAGCAGGGATGAGTCCTAGTCACTGATTTGAAAAGTGGAAATATTATGTCTTTGTATCTTGATTAATAAACTGTTACTTCTAAAACATTTTCAAAAGGAGTAACTAACTAATATAGGCATTGTTTCAGTTACTGTAACAGGCAAAGATAGAAGAGCAATATTGTAGGTACAGTAGCGAGCATACAATTTTGCAGGCAGAAGTGTGCTTTTGGCTTGATTCATGCTGCCACATAATACCATTGATCTCAATCACTGTCAGTGCTGAACATTAAAATAATAGTGCAGAACGCCTTCCCTCTTTATTTTTATGTATTTGTAATCTGTTTAAAACAGTGGGTGTTTGGAATTAAGATATTCATGTACACATCATTCAGTTTCTTAAATATATTCACATTTAATTATTATGGTGTCTTTTGAGACTTCATAGAATTATCTTTTTAACCCCTAAGAATCATATTTAAGTGGTATGTTGTATATATGACAATGTAATACCACATTGTATTTTAACATTTTGTAATGTTAAAGCATTTGTACCAACAAAAGCTATTTTGTTATCTACAATGAAAAATGTGTATTTTTCTCACATAAGATAGCCAGTTATCAATAGTTACATATTAAAAAAAAAAAAAGGCTGGAGTGTTTGAGAGAGTGGTGCAGACATGTTTGACAGTAAAAGCAATGCTACCAGCTGTTTGGTCAGGATAAGGAAAATAAATCTGCAAGCCCACGGAAATTTTGCCTATAATTAAGTTGTTATTATTTTAGGGTCCCAAATTTGGGGTTAGTAATGTGGAAATCATGCTTTAATAAATATATAATTAGATACTTCCAACTTTTCAACATACTTAGTTGCAGTACTAAGTTCCTAAATGCTGATCTATACTCTTGAGAGAGAGAGGCCTCTCTCTCCTAACTGGAGATCATCGAATGGCACTCATTGGTCCCTTCTGTCACTGGTAGTGTTTATTGCATTCACAAAAGGGAGTCCCTTATTTTAGAACCAGAAGCTTTCAAAGTCACGTGGTTATGTCTCCTTGCCTGATGCTAAGCCACCTTTTTCTGTGTGCTTTTGTCCATGTACATTTTACAGAAGGGGCAGGTCTTAAACAGTCAAATGATAAAAGCACATTCTTAAAGTAAGGGGAGCTGGCTCTGCCCAGAGGGGAGAATTAAATGGCACATGGAGCATCATTCTTGCAATACAAAGTTTTTCCTGTACAGAAACAGAAATGGAGAGGGTGTTCCTTTATATACTGTATGCTTGCTAAGCCTGCTTAATAGCCCTTATTTTATACGAAAATGTATTTCCAATTAATTTTCAAGCTAAATTTCCAACTTCATGGTAGCTGGACATAGGTACTGTTTCAAGATAGAACCGGCCATTGGCATAGAAGCTGGCAGTAACAAGTGATACTCAGTTATTTTCAGGTCTCTCTCCTGTACATTGGCCTTCAGTCATTCTATGTTCTCTTTTCAAATTAAAAAGCAAGACCACTCTTCAAATATTAAGAAAACTTAGGATGGCTTTTAAGGGGTGTTTAAAATGTATTTGGCATATGTTATTACTGCTGTTATGTTTTATAGTTAATCTAAGCCTTTGATTTTGAAAGTGTCAGAAAACTAACACAGAAAGGAGAAACAGTTGGAAGTTTGTTTGCAGTTTCCCTTTAAAAATGAAGATGTATATTGATTTCAATGAAATGTTAGTCTGGAAAGAAAAATAGAAAAGCATTTTGATAGGTTCAAACCATTTCATTTCTTAAAGGCCTGTTTATTTTTTTCTGCTTTGCAGTGACTCTTGGCTTCTGGCCTTCTTAATATCCACTATAAGATTTTTAAAACTCAGTGCCCAAGTGTATCTTTACAAGATTTTTTCTTTTACAACAATTTTTATTTCATTTTATTTTAAGCAGGATACATTTTTTGAGTCACAAAATTGCTTCCCCTAAGGAAGAAAAATCATCGGCATGCTGAGCTCAGTCAGAGGTGGTACCGTCTTAAAAAATTAAGTTCTCTTTCTCTCTTAATTGTTCGTACTTTGCATACTTACAGGGTAGGGTTTTATGTTAAGTAATGTGGTAAAAATTTTGTATTTTATTCTCATTGGTTTAGATGGCATCAAAAATGCTTTTGCCATTTCTAGCTAGCAAGAGTACTGTTCCTTGCTTTTACATAAATAGTTGGCTAAGCCGCCTTAATTCAAATTAGTTACCATTCTCTGTTTCTTATTCTTCTGAAGACACTCATGAATGCATGAGTGTGCAGACTGAGTAGTCCACCTCTTACGTGAAGCAGGCAGTAAAGATTGTACCATAACCAGTGCTGCAGCATTTTCTGCTCTGTCTCTTGTGGGACTAGGTCAGGGGTTTGGTGTTCCTGTACAAGCCCTGCTCTTAGAATGGGGAAGAGCCACACTACAGCTACATACCCCTTTTGGCTTTAACACCACTAACAGTTGTTTCAGAGGAAGAGTGCAGATTTAAAGCAGATTTCCTGGTCACCCCTGCTTATTTCCCATGGATTTGGGTCTCAGGGCAGTTCTGACACGTACAAACTAGAGTTCTAGAAGCTGTACGTGAAACCATTGTCCAACCCATAGAGGGACGTGAGGGTCTGCACCAGTCACTGCTCCTCTGGACAGGTTCACATCATGTGTGGGGCAGATGTTCAGACCAGGGGACCAGACAAGGTCTTAGAGATGGGTTAATGTTGGGGCTTCAGCACCAGCTGCTCCCAAACCCCTCCTGTTGTGACAAACTACTTGCTGATGTAGCCAGTGCTTCTTTCTGTGGATTTTGCTTATGTGCTATTTTTATCCAGATCAAGATAACCTTTGAGGTGGGGGATGGCAGGGTTCTCGGTACTGGTGCAAGAGTTGGACAGAAACAGGATTCTGAGGAACCCTTCCTGAAGGTCTCTGTAACGACACTCCTCCATTAACAGAACTCAGCAACAGAGAACAACACCCTGAAATTAAAACATTTAAAATAAGTGTCCTAAATATACCTATAATAGAGGAAGGATCTAATTGCTGCAAACTGTAATTGTACAGATTGGAGCTAGCAGATGAGAGCTGTGGAATAGAAAAGCATAGATCATGGAAGAGCAGAGGGTGCAGAAACAGAAGATGGTGCAAAGATAGGTGGCGGGTCAGACCCAAGGGATAAGGTAGACATTGCAGAAGCAGCAAAGCTGTCATTTGTATTGATTATAAAGCTGGTTTGCATGCCTGAAAAAGCAGAACCAGACATTTAAACATAATAGCAAAGGGGAAAACAAAGGGATAGTTTTCAGGTAGGTAGCGCCATGGTTGCAGCAACAGCCTTACTGAAGGGGATATGGTGTGAATGAGCCGAAAGGTCTTGGCTGACAAACGAACACCTCCCCAGGGAAATGGCAGGGAAGAGGGGCAATGTTTGCTTAGGAGTCTGAGATCATATCAGCAGCCCCTGTTGCCTTTCCAAGGGGTATGTGAATGAACCCTGGAGTTACCTTTTCTAGGGGAACCCCAGCCCTTAATAAAAGCTTAATTTTAATTTTACATTAAAATTAAACTTCAGTTTTGAAGACAAGGAGAACAGTTAAACAAATGCATTTAAAAGATGAAGTATATTCTTTACAAAGACATTCAATTTGAAAGGGAATTACTGGTAGAAGTCCAGGGTACCTGGACATTACACCGTATGTCTCGGAAGTCTCTGGTCATCTACAATGTTTGAAACTTTGCAAACTGTTTGGCACGCATTTACTTTTTTTTGTTCTTTTCTCCTCTGTGACATTTGTTCACTGTTGTTTCTCATCAAAGCCACAAACTTATTTCATCCCCTTTCCGCTCCTCGCATGTGCTACGTGCAATTTTTTTACAAACAGGTCAGGCTATGGGGCCCAGAAACGCTAATTTACTAGTCTTGCCTTCATTAATGCAATCAGTTGTGTTCAGCTGGCAAGGCTTCATCCCAGTTTTCCATGCCAAACATTTCCCTCAGAGACCCCTTACCAACTGTAGCTGGAGGTTTGTTTGCTTAAGTGAAAGACTGAGGGACAATGTCCTAGAGAAAACGTTTTGTAGCAGCTGATTGCTTAAAAAGAGCCTTAGGAAGCTGCCTGTAGCCATCCCCAAACGGTGGTGAATGGACAGATGAAAGAGGGACTGCTTTTATTCATTAGCATCTCTTGCCCACTCTTGAATCTTTTCCCTTTTCTGTTCAGACCCATGTTACATTTTAAAAACAGAAATGTTTAAGTGTAAGAGAGTTACAGACTAAGATAGTGTACAGTGAAATTATTAATCAGTAACATGTTCGTAACTGCTAGCACTGCCTGCCAGAGCAAAAAAACAATGCTCAGGTTGAGTTGTTCTAATTTAATAAATGTAGCTGCTTATAAATTAAGGGTAGACTGACCTTGGAAATGGATATTGTAAGGAAGTAGCACAGGTATTACTTTCCCTTTTTTTTAGTTCTCCTAAATTCAAACACAGCTGACAGATGAGATTAAAGATTGGAAATGTTTTTACCTAACACCAGCTAAGCACTGGGTTAATGACACAAATAGCAGTTGGAAAGTTGGTGAGATAAACAGTTCTTCAGTGCATGATTTATGGAGAACTGCTCTGTGATGCAAATGTTTCTATTGAAAGAAATTTATAATAAAAGCTGCTTATAACAGCACTGCTGCAATTAACACTGAGACATTCTTGTTTCTTTTCAATATTCTGAGGTATTGGATATGAGACATGGAAACCTTATCTCATGGTGACAATCTACATAGACACACATGGATGGGGAATATTGTCTTGCCAGATTAAACCATTTTTCCAGTTGCTAACAGCCTGTGTAAGAGCTCAGGTCATAGGGACTTCCTTCCCCGTCCCCTCCCCTGTTAGGGTGGGCTGTCCGGTACTTGCCATGCATTTGCTGTAGAGCACGTCACTGGCATGAATGAGCCACTGCAGGACAATTTTGACATTTTTATTAGGGAGAAGTGATGCAATGTGATGATCTTTCTTCACCAAGTAAAGCAGGGTATTTATCTGCTTTGCATTTGCTTTCAAAAATTCCACCATCTTCTTCACTTGCCTCATTGTTCTGCAGAAACTTCACAGTATACAAATGTTGTAGTATTGTGGAGACCAGAGTTAGTTGTCAGAATCAAATGCAGAGAACAGAAATTTAGAGCATGAGTAATGGAAGTTCTGAGATACGTGGCAGATTAGTACAGAAATCTTCGTTGTAAGGTATCTTGCATTTTTTTTAATTTCAGTTAGCCTCTTACCATAACTGTAATATAATTTGTGTGTGCTAATTTACTTGTGTCACTCTAGAAGACATTCAAAAACATGAATGTGAATCTGCTCTCAGAAACTGTGATGTCTCGTTTTCTCCCCTCCCTAAGGCTTTATTCATGCTCTGATTCTGTTGCTNTCTTTGATGAACACAGATGAGTTTAAGGCGTGCTTTTCAGATGTGGAGTATATTCAGGTTTGCTTTTTTTTTTCCTACAAATGATGCTGCTAATCTGCTACACTCTCAGATGAGTGCCTTATTAAAATCTTCACATTTTATGGTGCCCATTAGTAAAAATGTGAAGTAAGAAAATTGCCAATCAAAATTCCCTGTTTATTCAAGTGTAAATTGATACTTACAAAATATACGTTGGTTTATAGCCAGGATTCTGAAATTACAGCATTGTCACTTAGGGACATACCGTAGTAATAAGCAGGCAGTAAGCTAATGTACTTTTAAAAAAAAGTTTCTTTATTTCCTCTCCTCTCGTTTTGTTTAAAGTTTTTGGTCTACTAGATGAAACAAAAAGGTTAAAAAAGTTATCATCTCACTTGAATGCACCATGGAAAAACGTGGAGAGGGAGCGCATTCTGTTGCAAACCCCTTTATTGTTGCTAATGTGGGTGCAGATTTTATGAACTTGAAAAAAAGTTTAATTAATTTAATTATTATTATTAAATATTATTATCTATTTAATTGCTCATCTGTATGTGTGTGTATAACAAATCCTTTCTTAGCTTATGAATCAGTGTAGTAATTTTCAATATTTTGTGTTGATTAACTTCTGATTTTTGTGTAATTAACATGAGCATTTATCTTGCCAGATTTTGATATACTCTTTATATGCATGTATATAGCTCGACAAAGAAACTTGCCTTGTTGGCAAAGCAACAGTACTTACTAATATAAACCAAAGTAGTGTATTGAACTAAGCTTATGGTTTATTCCTTTTTTGTCTTGCAGAGCTGGAGTGGACCAGAGAAATTACTTGCTTTAGATGAACTGATTGATAGTTGTGAACCAACGCAAGTAAAACACATGATGCAAGTGATAGAGCCCCAGTTTCAAAGAGACTTCATTTCCTTGCTTCCAAAAGAGGTGAGAAATATAATGAATATTGGACTAGGCAGTGCATCATCTGCCACCTTTTAAAAACTTCCACGCTAATTATGGCATTCAGTTTTGCCAACATAGTGATGGAAACTGGAGGTAGAGGTCCACAGTTTGGTACACTGCCATGACGTGGCCACTGTTATTTCGGATTAACATACCTTGATCTCTTGATAGGCATTTAGATACCTGGAAACACCGATGACTCCTTTAAACAAAATCACAGTAGCTTTAAAAATATCTCTGTATCTTAACTGGGCTGATTGTGCTTTTTTTTTGAGAACTAATTGTGATAGGGCATGCACACACAAAAATTTGTTCTGGATGTGAGCCCTTTCTGCATGTTATTCTGTAGGTATAAGCATTATTGTTTAATGCCTTAAGTGATTTTGTATTATCTTTTAATTTATTTTAAAGAAACGAAGCCTTAAAATCNAAAAAAAAAAACCCCAGAAAAGCACTTCTTACTAAGGATAAAGCCAAACCCTAATTAAGCAGGTATCTTGCAGTAAATCCTTTACTGCAAATCAGATCATGTTATATCAGGTTAAAGAGAAACTAAGTTTTAGATTTTGGCATGTGTGCTTTTCAACATGTGTAACTAAATACTGTCCACAGAAGAGTAATTCTTGATGTCCTCACAACTAGAATGTGAGAGTGGATGTGAAAGATTATAAACACAGTTGCTACAATTATTAAATGAATGTAGATCATTTAGAAATGGTTTTTCTGCCCTTGATTGATGTTAGGGAATTGGAAATTGGTTTGTTATTTGGAGTGGGGAGGAAGTCTGTTTTCTTCTGACAGATCTACTGCATGTTTTCCATGTGAAAATTTTCCTGAGGGCTGAAGTCTTTATAAATAGTCTTCAGTTACTAACACATTACAAAGCAAGTTCTTAAAAGATATTCTGGTGCTAGTATTTGGTTGCAGTGTTTGACATAGTCTTACTCAGTGTCTCTGTTTCTTGACATTTTTTCTGGTGCATATCCTATTTTGAATACTTAAATGATGTACAAGACTCTCCTTTTATTACGGTCCTATCTTCACAAGTCAGGAAGTTCACAGCCTTCCCTTGCTGGTTAGCATTTGTAAGGGTTGGAAGCAATTTATGCAATGAGCATTAACTCGTCGTACATGATGTGAGATCAGTGTTTACAGAAGCACGTCCTGTGGCAGCCTTCTTCAAAACTGGAAGCGCCACTGGGGGAGGAGAAGAGTATAGGTAAGAGCTCTGGGTGGTTGCCATGTTTCTAGAGAAGCTGCCTAGAGCAGTCATAGTTCAGAGGCAGAGGAAAGGCAGCAAGACTTTCTAAATTGAGAAGACAGAAGGTACTTTGCCACTTCTGCATCTATTAACTCTGGAAATTTAATACTGAATTGATAACTCACAGATAAGTTGTCTTTGCGTGACTTAGTGGCAAAACTAGCTCAAGAACAACAAGTGATCTAGTTACGCTGTAACTAATGAGAATGTTATTATTTCAGTTTTAACAACTTCTTTACAGTAAAGAGATGCCATTTGGCAGTAAAACTTTCTCATTTCTGTTTCTTTACTCTGTTGTAAGCTACTTGTGTTTAATTTTTTAAATTTATTTTTAGTGTTTGTTCTTGCCTCTTGAAGCCAGAATATGGCCAAGCGCTTAGCTTCACCCCTGGCTTCAATAATTTTAGCTTCTTAAGCCCCAGTCACTGTCATCAGAATGAAGCAAGTTAATCAAAAACCCCATTGAGCTAGATCCACCATCTCCCCTTCTTTT
Source organism: Syrrhaptes paradoxus (assembly GCA_013400615.1). Classification (NCBI taxonomy): domain Eukaryota; kingdom Metazoa; phylum Chordata; class Aves; order Pterocliformes; family Pteroclidae; genus Syrrhaptes; species Syrrhaptes paradoxus. Next base: position 6,626 of record VZTO01021765.1, on the reverse strand, counting down.
TGAAGATCGTTCCTCGCCCAGATCTCTTAAGGGACGTTTTCCGCAGCTACTTGTGCTGGCTGCAGTAGGGGGTGACGAACAGAGCTGGGAGGGCAGTTAGGGTCAGTAGGTCTGTCAACAGGCTTCGCTCTGAAAGAAGATGATTTGGACAGGAGGGCTTTTCTTCAAAAATGATTTTCAGCAATGCAAAGACAGTAACTTAATAGCTGAATAACCAAGAAAATGTTTGCTTTCTTCCTGAGGAAACAATTAATCTGAAAGGAGTACTCCTGTTTTCTTGCTGAGACTTTGAAATTACTTGTTTGTGCAAATCAGGTCTAGAAACAGATTAGGAGTTTTGCTGAAATTGACCAAATTTTGTTGGTGCTCTGTGTGTGTGTGAGTGAGTGAAGAAAAAGGCAAGAGACCGCTTATTATGGGGTATTATTAACACTACAGTGGAGAGTAGTCACAGTTGAGTCAAAGGTCACATCTTTGCTACTTGAAGTTTTCTTCTGACTAGATCCAGGAGCTGAGACAAAGGGACTTCATCTTTTATGCACTGCTAATCTTAAAGTCAACTGTGGGCTGTGTTGACCCTTGATGACTATTCAGATAAATATAGTCTAAAATAAATGTCACCCATATGTAACCTGTTTTAGAATCACTTGGCTTGCGGGTTTTAATTAACACCATCTTAGCAAGTGCCCATATCTGTAGAGACAGGACAAGTGATATTTAAACAAACTCTGCTCTTAGTTAAGGAACATGCAGAAAAAATGGAAAAGGGTCTCTTTTGTGTTTGAGTCTTGACGCATGTAGGACTGACCATCAGATGTGTGTGAGGAAACAGCACTTCCAAGATAATTTTACATACCAGGAACTGACAGAAAGTCTAAAAGGATGGATACAGTTGTTGCTCTTGTACTAGAGAGCCTTAACACCAGATCCTGAATGCTGACTCCCTGCGTAGGGACAGAAGGAAGATTCCTCAGCTTTATGGCCTGGGGTGTATGCAGGATCTAACACATAACTTAGGACTAGGTCCCTCAAGCCTGGAGTCCTATGTGCTCAACGTGAGCTGCAGGTGATGACTTGCAAACAAGGTGTGTGTGCAGAGTGGAAACAGTTCTGGCGGACTGAATTCTTATTTCTTCCTCAGTCATTGGCTGGTCTAGATGACTGAAAGTAAATGTTTCTCACATAATAAGGTCAAAAATATGCTGAGGTCAACAGCCTATGGTTCTGATTTCCTTACTGAATTTCAGTCTGTGCTGCTTTGAAGGGCAGATTCTATTTATATACATCATAACTCCAGCTAAAAATTAAATAAAAAATCCGAACCACAAAAAGATATTTCAAGCAGAAGCAAAAGTGTGGATGATCTGATTTCTCTGACAACTTTTGCATCCTATTAGTTATCAGCAGACGCCACTGTTACAGCGTGTAGGTAGTTCTCTGCATCACCTTTTATCAATATTGTTGTTTCTGCCGAGTTTTAGCCACAGAAGGGACTTTTCTGCCTCTTATACTTCTATTTTCTGTGACTGGGGAGATGCGTTGTTGCTGTCAAGCAGAAAAGGTGTACTTGGTCATCATACCCTTGAGGAGAGCTGTCCCTGTACTTTGGATTGTTCAGATGCCTCTGTCCCTCCTTAAGACTTCAGTACATCTGAAGATATTTGTGGAGATTTTGGGGGTTTTATCACGGTCGTTATATGGCTTCGGTCAGTAAACTGACATGTGAATTCTTCCAATAACCTTTAACTTTGTTACATATTAAAGTTCATCTTCTGTTCATCTTCTGGTGCTTCTTGCAACTTCCCATATGTTTTTGGTAACACACTGCATACAGAATTGGGGTTACATATTTCAGTCCTTCTGCATCCCAGTCTGTAAAACTCCCTGTAACACCACTTAGGAGCACTTTTGCATTCTAATCAGAAAATGAGCAATACATACACTGCACTCCCTACAGCTTTTGAACTCAAGTGGATGTAGCGTTCAGTTTTTCTGTATTCAGGGTGAGTGACGTTATTCATCACAATGTACTTTCTTATTTGCTCATGTGGTGAGTGTTGTACCTTCTCATTAAAACTCTCAAAGTAACTTTTGGTATACTTGTTAGCTAAAATAACTAGAGATAATTATTTTAGTAATAATTCTGTTAATGGTTCAAAGTAATGTGGATTACATTTTTTAAAAGATAATAGTGATTTCAGCTGATATCTACTCTCTTGCAAATACAAGAATCATTTCTGATGAGATCTGTGTGGATTTAGTTACTTAAGATGATTGTTATACAGTTAATTCCCATGGGTACATGAAAGTATAAGTTTCTGAGATTGTTTAATAATTTATTGTTTCAATTTTCTGTATTTCAGCCCCTGGTGTGTGATAGTACTGTGAGCTACTTCACCATTCCTTTCAAAAGTGATGGAGAATATGCACTTTCTTTTTCTTTTTTACAGCTGGCACTGTACGTGTTGTCATTCCTGGAACCCAGGGACCTTCTGCAGGCAGCCCAGACATGCCGTTACTGGAGAATTCTGGCTGAAGATAATCTTCTCTGGAGAGAGAAATGCAAAGAGGAGGGTAAGGCTGAGCAAAAAGATAGATGTAATGGTCAAAGCATTGCTGTCATAAAAAGTGCACTTCATTTTCATAATAAGCTTAAAGGTTTGTGAAGGCGGTTCAGGTGACTTCAAACTTCCAGTTAGTGATGTTTTGAGTTATGTGCTGTGTATCTCTGTTGAAAGTAGGAAGCAGAATAATCTATGGAGTACTAGAAATGAAACTAGGGTTAAGTTTGAACATTCTATTTATAAAGTATACTAGGTGTGTGTTTTTAAAATGCAATTATTTTTGCTTGTTAAGGATTATTTTTATTCAAAATGCACCAAAGGAAATAGGAGCTGAGATGTAAAAAAGGATGGGAGTGTGGTCTTGAACATGGAGGAAGAACTGTGTCAGGGGTCAGGTGGAAGGGATTTGTAGGAAAATTAACAGAAATGGCACGTGGCAGGGGGAGGAGGTGCTAACTTGATTGCTTAGAGAGGGACACAGTCTGTAAGCCACATGGGTATCGCCTGCTCGTGCCAAATCAGGAAGGTGTGGTGGTTCAGCAGTAATATGAATGGACAAAAAAAAGCCTCCCAGGAAGGCAGCCACATATTTGAGCACATGAAGAATGTAAGCTTTTATTTTTAAAGAGAATTATTTGAACAAGGAGTCTGTTCCAGGGGCAGAGCACATGCGTGGGATCTCAGAGTGGTATCCGTCCTGGACATGGGCAAACACAGCGACCTGTCCAGGCTGCCTCAGAGCATCAAGACAAGAACCTGTGCCAGGTTTAAAAAACATGACAGTGGGAATGTAGCTGGCTATTTGTAAAAGCACTTAAATTAATTAGTTTTCTTTTGTAGTGGAAACCAGGTGTGTAAACTCTTATCTTCTATAAAGATTCTCCTCACAAATCTCAGTGAAAATGCATTAAGAGGACAGAAGGAGAAAAAACGAGAAGGTTGAGAGGGGAATGAGGCTACATTTGTGAGCTTAGAAATAACAATAAGGATGGCCAGGCATGAGAGCACAGAGAAACAAGGCAGACTTAGCGAGATGCTCAGTAACATGAAGGAGCAGTTAGTTAATTCAGAACTTGCAGATAGAGGCACCAGAGAAAGGGCTAAAAACAGAAGAGTGAAATCCCCATACAGGCAAGAGGTAAGACTTGTCCTAGTAATGAGATGCAGTGGAGAGACGAGCTGCATAGAAAACAAAAAGATGCATGAGAGAATTGTAAAAAAAAAAAAAAAATTATCTAGTAGCAAGGCTAAAACAAAGCACTGCTTAAATGTCGATCCCGATAGGGCGTAGCTGTACTTAAAGGAGAGGACAATGCCAAAAGCACATGGCCTGTGGAATCAAGAAAAGATTTAAGGGCTCAGTAATATCAAGAGTCACAGTGAACTTAAAAAGTAATGAAGATGGGCAACCAGAGAGGACCACAGACAGAAAAGTTTACTCGTTGAAGGGTTTTGAAATGAGTGTACAAGTGATTATGGAGCTCGTTGGACGATACCCATTTGGAAAAGGCGATATTCTGCTACAGTGCCTCAGGAGGGGGGGATGCAAAACCAAAGTGGTAGGTTGCCAGCAAGGAATGATGAACTAGAGCACCTTCGCCCATGATTATGGTCGTGATTATGCTTAAATGACAAGGAAAGGTGGAGCTGCAGGGCAGTGGCACTGGCACACAATGCAGATATTGGCCTGCGGGAGGTTACATCAAAACTATAAAGGTTTGGGAGGGAGAGAAGTTGTTTTCTTTGGGGTGGCCTCATTTCTCCCTCTGTCCTCTTTTTTAAAAAATTCATTTCAGGGATTGATGAACCATTACATATCAAGAGGAGGAAAGTAATCAAACCAGGCTTTATACACAGTCCGTGGAAAAGCGCCTACATTAGACAACACAGGATTGATACCAACTGGCGGCGGGGAGAACTGAAATCGCCTAAGGTAGGTTCTTGAGCTATGTGCATGGTGCCATGAACAAAGCAGCATCAACTCGAAGGTTATTTTTTTCCTTTGGACAAGCCAGGCTATCCGTGCACAAAAAGCAGTGTATTCTTACAGAAGAAAATTATTTCTATTTTAGCTTACCCTGGGTTTAAATTAATGTCTGAGCACCATATTAACAATCAAAACATGATTCTTCGTACAGCAGAATTGTGTACAATTTGGTGAATCCCTCTGTGTATCCCAGTCTCTTTTTTTATTTTTGGCAGAAACTTGATTGGAGATACTTATTTAAAATTAAACATAGACACACATATATAGTGTATGTAAATACATATATGTATTTGTAGAGCTGGTCTGTGTCATAACATAAAAATACTCCACATTCTGTGATCATTTCATGCTTTATTTTTATATATACTCTTATAAATTGAGCAGTACAAGACAGTCACTTCATTCCCTGCTAACATTTTTTTGCTCTTTAAAATATTAAAATATTTCGATGATATTGATATATTATCATTACACCTTTTCCAATAGAAAGATATGAAGCAATACTTTGAATCTTTTTGTAAAACAAAATAGCAAGTGTCTAATCAAACCTGGTATTGAACAATCAGTCAAAAACATGAAAAAAACCATATTCCTGTCCTTTTAAGGTTTTAAGGCAATTTGCCTGTTTTCTTGATTACTGTACAACAAAATAAGAACAAAAAAATTGTTGTGGAAAACCTATGGCTATATCCTGCTGTTTATTTGGCTGTGGCTTATGTACATATCTGGCAACATTTCTGTATATCCTGCCTTGATGCACCACATCGAGTTATCTTGGAATTATTATTAAAATTACAGCCTCAGGCATTATCCAACTGCCCATTTCATTTCGATGAACATCTTGAAAAGTGTTCAGATATTTTAAATAACAAATTCCTCATCTTTTGTGTTCTGATAAGGATTTTTGTTGTTGTTGTATTGCAGTAAAATATACTGAATTCAAGGTTTTCCCAAATCGAGCATTGAAAATCCCACCTCTATAAAGCAACATTCCAGTCTACATTTCCACCACATTAAATTATCACTTTTGTTTGTATTTAATTGAGTTAATAGTTTTTTAGTTTTTCACTTTGGTGCTACTTTGCATTTAATAGATTACAATGCTTGGCTGGTAAGGAGAAAAAAAATATAGTTAGCCTTGACCACTGAAATACAAATACACAGCAAATAATATAACCACATCCTTTTTGTTCAAGACTGAAAAACTCTTAAAAAGTAAAAGTCTGAGCAAAAAAACAAAGAGATGGAATAACTGCAGAGGAATTGAATGTCCAGTTACTAATTCAGCCTGCTTTTATTAGTGATTTTTCCTGGTACTTTTAGGAGGCTTTCAGTAACTGTAGTGTGCTTGCTAAGCAATGCAGTATCACTCCATGGAAGAAGGGAAATACCTTCTTTGGTCCCAGCTGGCAGTAAATTAGACTTGACACAGGGGATTAAGGGGCCTTATTATTATTGAAGCAACTCTAGCATTTTATAATTTATGAATCACAAGAGCACTTTGTTTCTCTTGCTCCTCTCTAATCTCCTGCGTTAGATTGTGACTGTGCGTTTTTATGTTCTTTCATCTTCAGGTGCTCAAAGGCCATGATGACCACGTGATCACATGCCTTCAGTTCTGTGGGAACCGAATAGTGAGCGGCTCTGATGACAACACGCTCAAAGTGTGGTCAGCAGTTACAGGCAAGGTAAGCCGGGTATTTTGCTACAGGTAGAGAGCACTGGTATGTCAGAAATGCTGCTGTGCCATGAGACTGCACTGCAGGGTGGTGGTTAGTGCTGTCTGGTGCAAGAATTGGAAAAGTACCGCTAAACGTTTGGGTCATCTTCTCCTACACAGAAACCAGTCTAGTTCAAAAAAGTCACCCTGACGTGAAACTGCAATGCTGCTCATGTTACTGTTGGCGTACATCCTTGTCCTCCTGGCAAATCTTCTGTTCTTGTGGAGTCATTTGTGACATGGATTCTAAAGAGTTTGGACAGATACCTTACTTTAGCTTCCTTAAAGCTTAATTTAGTCTGCTTTTACCCCTCTGCATCTCCCTGTTTCACTTGTGTTCTGGAATTCTTTCTGT
>VZTO01021764.1:51797-69073 GCA_013400615.1 Syrrhaptes paradoxus | reverse complement strand
TACAAATGATCAGCTCACATCTGTGGCCTGTATCAAGATTGTAATCCTTTCCTGTGTTACATAGAATACCATGTTGTTTTGGCATTAAAAAAGGAAAATTTGAAAGCCTGCAGGGCTTTCTGTTATAAATCCCCATAATAGTGTAGGCTGGAAACTCCCACAAACAAGCCATTTCAAATCAAGGCTGTTCTGTAATCCACAAAGGGTGGATACAGGGTTGGAGGCAGTGCTCTTCAAACACTCAGATTTCCCACTTCCTTAATTCTTTTTTTTGTAAAGAGATCAGGAAGGTGTTAAGAAGAAACTGTATAAAGTGTGGCAGGTTTTTCTATTATGGCTTTATGGTTCACGTTTAAACATAGCACTGACAGAGGAATTACATCAGCAACCCTGCTGGACTGAAAAATGCTCTTGGGTACACTACAAAGCCTAGACTGAATTTCTGAAACCGACGTTTAAACCTTTGCTGAGGGTGATGAGTAGAGACAAGTGGGAAGACCTTTTGTTTCCCCAAACTGGTCTCAGTTTTCACAATTTGACCTTATAGAGGTGTTAATTGTTACCACAATGCCAGTGTTCAAACAACAAAGGCTTTCCTAAATGTCCACGTTCTAAAGCCATTAGCTTGTGAGCAGTTTTCTGCAAGGGTACTTGACACACAGTTAGCGTGTGAGAAGATGAGAGAGTCACCTCAGGACTGTGGAAGTTCAGCCCTCCTCTGTTCACTGGAAAGTGGCATTAGTTGCTGAAAGTTCCCCTTTACAAGTGACTAAAGCAGTTAGACTTCTGCTGGTCCTCCTTGGAGTGAGTCAGATACTGTTACCTTGACATTATAAACCAAGTGTTTGCTGGAATCCATCTCAGCATATCGTGTGGCTTAGGTTAGCTGGCATTGAATTGAGTTTGAAAGTAAAACTGAGTTGAGGAGCTCAAAACAGCACACTAGTTGATCCCTTTGACCAAAGTGGTCTCTAGTTTTCACATTTGTTTGAAATTAAATTTAATGCTAAGATTACTTACTAGATTTTAGCCCAAATATAGCAATGTGAGTACAGCATTAACTTGTTACGCTACACTTGCAACCTCATGGGGGCTGTTTTGAGCTCATAACTTAAACTGAATGTACTGGGTAGAAGTTGAGTGATGGCTGAAAGAAAACCCTTTGTGTTCCTTTGCCAGTGGCATATGTAGTAGAAATGTTGTTAGAACTTTGTCAGTCCTGTTTGAGTTTGATGTCCTAAGTCCATGAGGATGGCTTTTCCATTTAATAAGATACCATTCTTTATTCTTCAACTCAATCAAAGGCAGAAATTAAGATCTGTTATGCCAAGTTTTTTCTGATAAATGTTGCTAAGCACTGACACAAACATATATTAAAACAAGCAAATATTTAACCCTCTTGCATATATTTTCAAACTCTTTTCTAAATGAAGCCTCTTTAGTTTGTTTTCTCAGAATTGCATTTTTGTCTCAAAGTAGCAAAAATCAAAAAGATGATTGTCACTGAACACTATGTCACTTATTCCCTTCCACCATGAAAATGCATGTAGTTCCAGTCGTCATATCACAAAGGTACAGCTGGCTGAGGATCTTGAACTCCTCCTCAAACATGCAGAATTGATCACTCAGGAAAAAGATACTGAGCTAGGTGGGACTTTGGTCTGACCCAGTGTGCCATTCATTTCTGACTGAAATTCCCAACAGAGGCTTCAGTAAGCAAAAAAGTTAAGTAACCCTTACCTCTTATCTAAGGGTTACGCAGGTTGTAGATGTTCTTAGGTAATTTTTTTCCTCTCTTGAGGTTAGGGAAAAAAGGAACAAAAGTAGTGCTCTGGACAAACTAAATTGTTTTGTTCACTATACTTTTGTGCAATAAGAAACCGATACTACGATAAAGTGTGTCATGCCTTTTACACAGTAGATGTTACATAATTTGGTATAAAATGGCATACATCTGAGCAGAAGGGAATTGCATGCTAGCAGTAGCTAAAGGGAGGAGTTATCATTTTAAGACCTCAGAGCACAACCCTGAAAAGTCAATACATTATGAATTAATTAAGAAATGCTAAATGTTTTATTGCTAGCAGTAAAGTCTGGTCAGAGCTAAAGATCAGTTTTGTGACATTCACTGGGTAGGAGTTCAGGGCAGTTGTGTTAGCTAACTACTTCTTGAGCTATAAAAGCCTCTTCCCTTTGGGCTGAATCTGTGTTTATCTTAAGTTTTTGGTTTTTGGTTTTTTTTTTTTCTGTTTGGTGGTGAGGGGGAAAGAGGAGATTTTTGCAGACTGCTGCAGGTATGGCCCTGGAATATCTTAATTTTCTGCATTATTTGTAGAAAGCAAGTAAAGGATTTGCTTCTGGACTTAAGAGTTCAGAGCTGTCAAGCATTTTAGAAGTTAAGAACCTCTGTTGAAACCTGCTTTTAACATCACACTTACATAGGACTATTAATCAAATGGTGTTTAGTGAAAGGATTTTGTTTTGGGTCTGAAATAAGAAAGCAATAAGGGCAAACTACAAGCAGGTGCTACAGGTAATAGCTTCTTGAGGCTTTCTTTGTTACTTGAGGGCTAATATCTAAGAATATGTGTGGCCACTGAAAGCAGTATTGCCTTCTGTCCAGCTCTGCTAAGCAGAAACAGTGAATAAGTTCTCAGTGCTGCAGGGATTTGCAGGGTTCTTGCTGCTATTTACAGTAGCTGATGTAGTCTCCTGTCAGTCAGGTGCTGCTGCTTTAACTTGCTGAGAAAACGTGGAATTTTAATAATGTTTGCAAAGTAATTTCAACAGCTTTAATTCTTCTAAACCTTTAAATTAAATTGTAAATTCTTACTGTTTTTCTGGTTTAACCTTCACACCACTGTAACTACAAGAAATTTTTCCCAGTTTCAAGCTGTGTTGTTTCTGTATTTTAACCGCAATACTGGCTTGGCTGCAGCAGTATGAAAGTGGAACATGCTTTTCTGGAATGTATCTTGTTTCCAAAAATAAGTTTATCAGTTTCCTCAGTAATTTCTGTACCCACAGGGTTGGCCCACATTTAAAAGACTTCATAAAATGACCCTCATGGAGTAGGAGGAAGAAACTGCTTGAATTTTCTGTTGACATAGGACCACCCACTGATGTTCACACAAATGTCTCCCTGGTGGTTCAGAGTGTCTGGTTAGCTACCATTGTGCTTGAATTTGGAGCAAAACCGAGGTTGTCTTGTACTTCTGAAAAGTCAAGCCCTTTAAACCATTTTAAAGCCTAAAGCAAGAGTAACTGTTTACATTCTGAATATCTGAGAGAAAGAGATTGGAAGACAGAAAACTAATTACAACTTAACTATTATGCTTCTTTTGTTTGTTATAAATATGTGGGTCTGGGTTTTCAGTTAAGGTGTTTCTTATGTTTGCTCTTGGATGGTTCTTGCTTTAAACATCCCAGGAACTGTAACACTGTAACACTTTCTGAAAATAGAGACAGTAAGATCCTAAATGGAAGATTTTGCCCTCATGCTGTGCAATCTAGATAATGGTTTTACCTATTATATGAGATAATTTAGTGTTAGGAGTGGATCACCCCATGAAGAAATGCAGAGCTGCACTGTGTCGTTGCATAGTGTACTCTGAAACATGTTTTAAATGCATAGAAGAGGGACAATACCCTTTGGTGAAAGGGCGCAGCAGCTAAAGCCAGAGAACAAAATTCTCATTTAGAGAGCATCGGATGTACCTTTGGAAACCCATAACAGCTTCTCAACTATTGTGCAAGTTGCCTCATCTCAAAATACCTGCTTTCCCAAATGTCTGTCAGCTGGAACTTTATGTTATCTTACTCAGACATGCAAGATTAGAGGCTTACAGCCATGTTTCTAGCAGTGTTTGTCAAGGCAGACTTGGTATCAGGGGCTTGCAGCAAGTGATTGCAGAGGAGGGGTGGGAACACATTCTATCATGCAAACACAGCTGGGATGGGAGTAGGCAGTTCTATTTTTTTAACATGGTCATGTTCTCGGAGAGCATAACATTTTCTGCCCAGCAACTGGGCTGCATTCTGCAGTGCATCACTGTTTGATGTCTGCCACAGACCTAGAGGTATTTACTCAAATGCAAATCTAACCAGTTAAAAAAGGAAAGTTTTTTTCTCTCCTTTTTTTTGTAATTATCATGGATAGTTCAGAAACCAAGTGTAATGGCTACAAAACAAATTACTGGTAAAATTTGAACCTGGTAAGAAACATTTCTCACATGTTTTCTACTTGTGTTTTATCACACTAACTCAGTAACACACCTATACCAGCTGCACAAGTTTAGTTCCTGGTTGTGAAACAGACTTCCACTGAAACATCTTCTTCAGCAAAGTCCCTAAGTAGTCTGCAAGACCTACAAGACTGCCTTAGGGCCAGTGGTTGACACTCTGTAAGTGGATTCAGAGCTGCCATTCTCACCTGGCTGACCTCAGCACATGAAAATATTAACATTTTTTGTGCTAGGAGCAGTGTGTCCTAGCAGCACTGCATCCAAGTCTGCGTGGATGCTAAGAAGTGGCTCAGCTATCCAAATCAAAGATGATACCTTCCTCTTACAGTCCTGACTTCACAGAATCTGGAACTAGGTTTGATCAGCCTTAAGCCTACTATTCTTCCATAGGAAGAATAGAATTTTAGGGGGAAAGGAGAGGAATTGGACCTGAGGGCTAAGGAAGGAGTCTACTGGAATAGTCATAGCTCTGTACTGTGCTGTGTTCTCTGGGGATATTCCATGTTTCGTGCATTTCCCTGTACACCAGAATGGTTAGGAGACCACGCTCTTTGGGGGTTTCTGTTGTGAGCAATTCCTTCCTAATATGAACAGGAGAAAATCAGACTAATGTTTTGTTAATTTTTCCCCAAAGAAGCAAGGAGTTAGTATTTTTACAGAGTATCTCAAGTATTTGTTTTCCACACAGTATCCGTTAAATTTCTCCTGTGGCTTTTTGCCAGAAGTTGCTTGCACATGGTTAGTTGTGTGTGCCCAGCTGCAACCCCTTCATGTGAAAAGCTTTTTGTGCAACAAATTCAGGATGAATTATCAAAAATAGAAGTCTACATTCATGTTCCTAAATCCTGATTTAGACACATAGGTTTTTCCTTAGAGCTGTTGAGTTCAGCAGTGAACTCAGTTAAGGCTTATATCCAAAAAGACTCTTGAATTGTCACAGCTAGTCTGGCAATGAAGTTTCTAGAAGCTGTGTCTAGATGTGACTTCTAGTACCAAGTCCAACTTCTGCTATCACTTCTTCTGCACCTTCTTGCTTTCTTTATGTGCCTGGGCAATGTGAGTAGGTTTAATAACTCCAGTGAAATCCATTTAATCTTACAGCACAGGTAATGAATGCAGTCTTAGTCCAGCCCACGCCAGCAGCTTCTTGCCCCACTGAAGGCCTAAATGCAATTCTGTGAGACAACTTTATGACCGATAATTTAAAAAAAAAAATATAGTGATTACTGGCTGCATTTCTTTTCATGTCTGGGGACCCTGCATTCCACTTTCAGTTATATCAATAAAGCCGGCAGGTTTTACCCAGTGGTAAAGAGAAACTGGCCTTGTTGTACGTACCTACTGTACACTTTATCTAATTTGCTTTGACTGGAATTGATAAACATTGCAGAATCAAGCTCAGTGAAATTTTCCTAGTGTTGAGGGTTATACTGTCAGGTGTCCTGTGCATTTACAGTGCATTCTGGGAGCTTTACTAAGGCACTTTCTACTGCTGAGGAGTAGAAACACTCTGCTGTTTCATAAAAGCAACAGAAGTCTCTACTTCTGCCCCTGTATGCTGCAACCCTTGCATGAGTGGAATGGGGCTGTGACGCCATCTAACTCCAGCCAGGTGAGCTGGCTGCTGGTATTTGGCAAACTTGCCCTGTATTTTTACCTTCACAACTTGCAGAAGCTTCAAGTCTTGAGGGATCAGTAAAAATAATAATGAAAAAAATCAATCATCTGTGTGACTCGATTTTGAAAAGTCAAAATTGAAGATCAATAATAGTAAGAATAAAGTTGTTCAAGGTATGCCCTAGTAAATTCTTGCCACTTGATCCCTTTCATCTACTTTTTGATTTTTATTATTTTTCCAAAACACTTTAAAATTCCAAAGACACAAAAGCTGTGCTAATTTCTGCATGATGGCCTTCATGAACCTCTGGCACCCAAGGTCATGTCCACATCAGCTACTGTTGTATTGATTTGTTTCCCTCCTGCCCTTTCTCTTTCCCCCCAAATTTAGTTACTCTTAACTGGTTAACATGATTATTATTCCTCATCTGAAATCCTAGATGAAGGAGTTCTTAAAGCAGAAAGAGATCATATCCATCTGTAAACACCTGTGTTGAGGATAAATGGAATAGATGAAGCAAGAACTTGGGAAAAGCCATCTTGGCTTCAAGTGTTCTGTACTAGTTCACTCAGGCAGTAGCACTAGTAGTTTGAGAGGAAGTCATACCAGCAGAACTAGTGTCAGGATAAGAAATGACCTTTCTTGAGCCTGGCAGCAGGTTTGAGGTGAGGGTAGAATTAGAACAGTACCCTTTCTGGAAAGTTATTCAAAAAAGGAAATTTTCATTAAGATGCCTCTGGATTTGAACAGCTTATTGGAAGTTGCTGTAGATGACCATTTAGATGGACATGACTTTAATGCGATTTAATCTGTTTTTCAGGTGGACTGCGTGGGATAGCACGAGGTGGTATTGCGGGTCTGACGCTTACTGGCCTCTATGCTCTCTATAACAACTGGGAGCACATGAAGGGCTCCATAACCCGGCAATCCCTCTGAGCAGGACAGCCAGCACTGGACAGAGGACACGCTTGCATAGTCACCAGTCAAACCAGTTGCAAGATCTGTTTGGTGCCCCTTCCAATTTTATTTACAATTAGAGTGAAACTGAAGGAAGTTGTGCTGGGAGGAACCTCTTGACATCATGTAGCTGGACTGGCCCTTTCCTTCCTTCCAGCTGGAAAGGCTACAATATTTGTTGGACCCACAAGTGAGCAAAGTGGCCACCAAGCTAGAGTCTCCCCATCATGCTCACCAGCCAGCCCTAGGCCAGAGCTGCAAGGCACACTCAAGCCCCATAGCTGTACTTGCAGCGCTATCAGGTGTGTTGGTTGCGTGTACCACAACGACAGCACTGCGTAATAAAAGTCTGTGTCCATAGAGGTGTTCACAGCAGTCTTTCAAAGTGCACCGCCCAACCAGCCAGCGCCCAGGCAGCTGGAGCCAGCGGGAGCCTCAAGTAGCAACTGGCACAGGGCAAGGCTTATTATCCTGGCGCGGGGAAAGCTGTAAAAAGGGACGTCATCATTAATAAAAAGGGTGGTACTTACGCAATGCCATTTCTGTGCTTTGCTGTTCCTACTACTGATAAGACAAAGAGTGCCACATCTAGTAACTCTTATTTACAGTTTCATTTTGAAGGACCGATGTGATAAAATCCCAAGGGGACTTAGTGGGTGTGGGGAAGTGAGCTAACAAGCTGATTGTCTCCTGAAGGTCGGTGATAGTGAGGCATACCAGGGCCTGACTCCACCCTAATAAAGAAGGAACTGGTTGTTTCGGAATGAAGGTCAGTTGCTGATGCAGAGCAGCCACCATTGGATTATCAAACACTTGAGTGCTCCAGGATCTCAGAACACATGTAGCCAGCAGTTAGAAATCAAGCAGTATAAATACTCCTCATTACCTAGTACAGGATTTTTAATTGGTGACAAGCTTTTACAGGCAAGTAATGTTTGTAGGTTATTGGCAGAATGAAGACATGATGAACCTACACTTTCTCCAGTGTTAAATTAAACCACTTACCAAGCATTGTTTGCAGGTAGATTAAACAGTAAGTTGTCAGTTAGTTCAGCAGTTACTGTATTCCAGCTCATTCTTTAAGTTTTTAAATAATTAAACAGGTCTGAGACAATGTGAAGGCAGGGCAAGGGAAAACCAAGGAACTTGGTGCAGTAAATAGACAACTTAATGCAAAACAAGAATTTACTTTGGTTCTCCCTTCTGAAACAGCTCTTGGTAACTACATCGCACCCAACAAAATATAAACTTCCAAACAGCAGCAGAAGAAAGGTAGTAGCTCTTACCTTACCTTGCTCTGAGAAGGACTACAGCTTTCCTGAGAAGCCTCTTTAGGAGGCAGTGACCCCCGAGACTAGCTTTTTGTAGAGCAAGTGCACCAGCTAACAAGCCTTCACATCTGAACTCAGTTAGCTTTGCTTGAATACCAGATCAAAGTAGAAGCTTTATACCAGTACGTAACTACAGGTGGCATAAAGGAAAGAAAAGGTCTTTTTTCACCTGCTTTGTAAATGCTGTTTCTCATTAAGCCTCATGTTCTGCTGTCTTCTGGTGGGATGCCTATTACTGCTGTGGGGTCAGAGCTCGACTTTGTAGTATATGGGTTTTTAGGGCCATGCTACTAAAGAAACTGGCCTACTCACAGGCTGCAGAAAGGTGACGTAGGCACCAGCTGTGTAGTGCTGTTGGGTGAGACATCAGGAAAACACATGCACATTCTTCCTGAGCTGCTTTTTCTCTCCCCGTTGGCATCAGTGAGTTCATCCCCACCCCTGTTTCTTGGTCACCGTTAACAGGAGTTGCACTCCTACCCACTTGCCAATGATGGCTGAGGGATTGATAGCCCACGTGGGGACTGATGGAGGAGAGGGTTGCTTTTTAATTTTTTAAGGAACTCTGCGATATGTTTTCCTAGTTTTGTTAGAGACTTTTTCAGGACTGAAATGTGACCCAGGAGCTCTCTGCCCATAATTGAAGCAGGAAAGCTGTGAAGCTTAATAAATGTCTTTCCTCGTTTAGGTGCACTGGAGATCATGTAGGAACAAGCTTTTATAAGTTCTGAGTTGCCACAACCTTAAGACTAGGCTGACTCTTGAGACAACTTACTATGTTATCTGGTCTGCAGTAACCTCAGAGTTCCTGGAACTGTTTGCCTTAGGGACAGAGCTGAGTGCATTTTCTGAAATAGCTGTGTTTCTAGGGCTATTAAAGGCTTGGTTCGAAACCTGTTTGTATATGGAGTGATCCGTTGCTTCACCTGTGAAATACAGCCAGCATCGAGGCGGCAGTGAGGGAGGTGACTTGTTAATATGGAATATAGGGAATATGATGTTCTATGTCAAGACTTACTGTGTTTGCAGTGAACAATCAGTATAAAGTTGCTACTTAAAGCGGTGACCAGAAGTATATCAGGGTTCAGTAGGAATGAAGTAAAATTAAGTTGCAAAAAGGATTTGGCAAGCCACTTACAGTCCTCCCATGCAGGATTACATAAATGCGAGCTTGGGGGACCTTGGCCATCTTGAAGAGCGGTGTTTTAGCCTCTTACAGTGCCAGTCATGGCATCTAGTTTTGCCGATATCTGAGACAGCTTTCCACGCAGTGGCAGCAAGTGAGGGAATCTGAGACAACAGGTATAATGAAAGCTTATTTTGAGTGTTGTAAAGCTGCTTCTGTGAGAAAAGCAATTTCACCATTCCCTGTCAGCAGGTGACTTCTCTTATGGTTGGGGAAATTTGTTTAAAAATCACTAGTCATGTGGTAGAACTCTCCAGCTTCCTCCATGAAGCAGAAGCTGCTTCTGAAAATAGGAAGGAAACTTAGGGCAGAAAAGTGATCCAGTGTTCGTAGCCTGTGTTTCCTCTGACTTCCTGCAAAAAGGAGAAAAATCCTGTTATTCTTTCATGCTTAATAAATTCTCGATGGGAAATTGGTGTGGTTTAAGTGGAGCTTTGTGTTCTCTGCGAGTATTGGCCTGTGCTGTTGAATGCCAGGCACCGCAAGGACACCAAAGGATACTAACAGCCTTTTTTGGTACTTTCAAAGGACTATTAATACTGGTCCTGTGTTCTCCTCGGGTGTCTCTTCCCGGTCTGTCAGCTGCTCGCCCTCGCTGTGCTGTGAGAACTACCTGACTTGCACTGAGGACTCAGCGGTCTGACAGCAGCCCTGCTCCAGGTGGGTACTGGGGAGGGATGGACGCCTCTGCTGCCACTGTGCCCTTCTGCTCCTGTGGTTAAAGGCTCTGCAGCAGCGCTGACTCACAGCCTTATCAAGGATTTCCCCAGGCTCCTGTGTGTCCAGCAGAGGAAATGGCAGTTTGCTTTCTTGACTCACCGAAGCCTGCACTGCTGCCATGAGGGCTGCCTGGCAAGCGCTGGCCTTTCCCCCTCCTCCACTGTCTCAAGCCTGGGGCCTCTTCCCTTGCAGCTCTTGGACAGGGACAGAACAGGCAGCCACACATTCGGCTTGTAGACTCCCAGCTGAAATTAGCCAGAGAGCTCCCTGCTGTCACCAATCCCTACTTTATGTGACCACAAAGCATTTCGGTTATTTTGCATGGAAGCAAGTTAGGAGAATTAATTTGTTACAGAAACACAGCTAAGGGAGAAGGGGGAGGTAACCACTTCAGCTCTGCAGGGAGAGGAATGGAATAAAGCATTCCTTAGTACAGGGCATCGATTTGATCATCTCGGATTGCTCAAAGAAAGATCACCAAATGTTTGAGAATCCACAAATAGTGTTCTCTGCTACTGATACTCTTTCTTTGGAAGAGCTTTAGTATTTTTTCCCCTGTCTTTGAAGGCTAAGCATTCAGCATACACACTCAGGAGTTCTGTGCACGTGGCTGCTTCTAACAAAGAACCTCTAGTACATTTCCAAGAAGTGCATGCATGTGCCCACCCACGCATGAAATTTAAGGTATTGTGCCAGGCCCAGCTGCGGGCTGTCTCATGAGAATGTTCTCTTACTGGTACAACGCACCCTGGAGCTTAAGGGAATGGAAAATTGTCAAAGGAGGAACAAAACACGCAGGGAGGGTGATGTTGAAAACCCAGGAGAGCAGAATAGCCAGAGAAGGGCCGACTTCCAATTGTGCAGTCAGACTAGAGATGTTCTACAGCCATGGGAGAAGAGGACTGAAGGCTACTAAAAATCCATAAATCCTCCTTAAGTATTCAAGAGTGATAAGAAACAAACACAATTTTTGCATAAATCTGTATTTCTTACAGCAGCCGAGTACAGGCCAGGTGATTCAGACACCCCAGCCATGTGTCCAGGGGCAGATGGCGCAGTGCAGTGATTGACAGCAGTTACCCCTTAGGTGTGTGCCTGGTGCCAGGGGTTCCCAGCCCTGACGGCGGGGCTCTGTGCAACCACAGGGTGTGCAGAAAGAACTAAAACCCAGGAATCCCATGCAGGGATGGAAGCACAGCTGCAGCGGCACCCAGACAACTTAACCAGGCATTTGGTTGTTAACCATCTTGCAAAGGAGATGTAACACACCCTTGGGTTGCAATTATTTTTTTTAATGGAAAAGACTAATCAATGTTTTACATAAATACCAATTAGTGATAACAAGTCAGTTGATTAAGTAAAGGAATACATACCCCCAAGTTTTAAAGGCTCATAATAAACTGACAAAGTAGCACACAATGATGACTACAAGGAATTATAAGAGGTGGGCTGCACATCAATCACATTCATTAAGTTCAACTGCTAATCAAATTAGGCTACTATTGGAGTTAGTCACAGTGCAGTTTTCCCATGCAGCAACAAGGACACGTTCAAAGGGAAAAGTGAACTACAAATGCCTCTTTCTGCTCCCAGCAGAAAACCTCAAGTATGAAAGCCTCAACTGGTCCATTGACATCAAGCCCTTTTGGGGTCTGATTTCAGATACACAGCATCCCCTCTCAGACTAAAAACTTATTTTTAACCAAATGCACAGGTTCTATCAGATGGGAATGTGTTCACACTGCAAAGCGATACCAAGGCTGGATCTTGCTAGTAATTTCTACAGTGTTGTGAAGAACTGAAATCACTTTAATTCCCAGGCAGGCTGCAGGGATGGGGAGAAGGGGAGGCTATTTTTTTTATAGTCATTAAGAGCAATTTATTAAGTGAGTAGAATCTGCACCAGAAACTATGTTAACTTCACAGTTTTTCATGCAAGCTGACAGGCGTGATCCACATTTCCATCTCTGCACTCCTTCCTCCAGGATCAAAATGCTGAATACCTGAATAAATATTGCTCGTATTCTGTCCATGGCTACAGGGATCAGAGTTACTCGACCCCACTTTCATCTGCATAACAACAGGGAAACCCACAGCTTAAATAACTTTAAAAATGGATCAGTGGCAGTTTGCCAAGTTAGTGTTTCCCAATTAAACAGCACATCAGGAATCTGATGTGAAGGCACCTAATTCCCCAAATATTACCTTTAAATATTATGTTGCTAAGATAACTGCTTTCCAATGGTTTAGTCAACAGAAGTTCAAATTCAACACCCTACCCTGTTCTTGGAATGGCACAAAAATTTGCAAGAAAAGTTTTCATTCAGAACTAAGTTATCAATTTTGTCATGTGTCAGGTCCCATAAATTCAGGTCTTTTTCAAAATCTGGACTACACATTCTCAGCTGGGAGATGCACCAACAGAAGATGCAAATGAAACCTCTAAGTTAGCATCTGCTCAGTAAAATTAATTGCTTCCAAACACAGCCTAAATTACTCTGGCAATCCCAGTAAGATGGAACCCAACTCATGACAAAGTTACAGCAGCTGAAAGGAACAGCAGCACTTCTAAAGTTACTGCCAAAGGTGGACGTTTCACAGCACCAGAGAGATTCTGCTTTATACTTGCACTGGCTCCAACATAGTTCAAGTGACAACGCATTAAAGAAGATTCACATAGTCCCATAACAGATAAGAATTTACTAACACCTCTATAGTATCAGATTGCTTATGCTCAGTGGGTTTACATTTCAGAATTAATCATAACAAAAAGGCATCTTCTGCACCATAACTCTGTTATACAAGTAATTTTTCTGTTATAATTTTAGAAGAAAAAGCAGACGGCCAAACACAAACACCAGAATTCAGCTGGCTGCAGTCACTCAGCGTGATGTGCGATTGATCAGCAGGAAGGGGACGATTTCAATGCTTCCGGTTCTTCACATCTGAAAAAAATTAAAATTTGGTTATTCTCTTTGATAAACGGAAAGCAACACTTTTGGAAAAAAAAACATGTATAAGACACCCTGGAAAAAAAAAGTAATACTAAAATACTTCCTGGAATTGAGTATCTTGCCTTTTAAGGTTTGAAGTATGCCTGCTAAGAAGGACTTTTGTTCATCAATTTCAAAAATTATGATAAATAGTTATCTTGGCAAAGAGAAGAAACATTACATCAACTATAAATACATTACTGAGATTAAAAAAAAGCTGTCTAGAAATTTAGACATTCACTGCACGTTCTAGTTAGAATAGAAGTTACTAAGATTTTACCAAGTGTCAATCAGTTGAAGAGTGATTTACTTGAGAACATAAGTAATTCCCTCCCTGGCTTATAATCAAAAGAGGAGGAATAATGAAAAAGTAGAATGGCCCCAGCAGTTACAAAGGTAGATGATGAGTAAACCGCAATGCTGTTAAACATTACATTTAGAGAACTCTGAAGGTGACAGTTAGCTGCCAGCTGCTATACCACCAAGTTAAGTTCAGGCTCAGCTGTTCCAATACATTCTGTGCATCCTACCTGTAAAGGAGTCTGATACAGCCATTTTTCTTTATCTCCACTGAGTTTCATACATGCAAAAAGGTCACAAACTGTAGGAAGGCCAAAGTCCTGAAAGAGAAGTCACCTTAGTTACTGATCTCCAAACATAAATACATTCTGATGTATTTTCAAATTCTGTCAAGTGTTCAAAAAGAAAATAAAACTGACTTCTGAGTCTTTGAGATTAATACTTTCATCATTTAGTAAACCATATTAATTTGTTTTGTGTTAAATGCTGGCCTCATCTACTTAAGTAACTAAGTAATAATCACTGAAAACATTAAAAGAACTAAAAAACCTAAAAATGGTCAGTCAGTATTACCCAAAAGAGCTATGAATTTAGAAGAGACAACAGGCATTAAATTCAGTAAAACAACAAACCCAGCACACTGGCTAAAGACACAGCAGTAGCAAAAACTTAGGAATGTGCTCACTTGTGCTTTCTTGCGTAGAAGCCATTTATCTTCCACTGGAGGTGGGTTAGCATTTTCTAGGTTGTTTGAAGTCAACACCCAACTGTTTACATTCAAGGGGAGGTGGAATGGAGCCAAGAGGTCTTGGAAAGGACTCTTGAAGCTATTATCTGCTTTTTCCCTACTTGCCTCTTCTGGACTTTCTGCTTTGTGCTCTGACTTGGCTAGCCAGCTTGTCAGAGGCCTTTCGAGCAATACTTTCAAGGGTTCTGCAATCTCTGCTGAATAATCTGCTTTCTCTGCACTAATGGGTTCCCCTGAGAGCTGCTGTGCAGGGTTAAGCCAGGTATTGGCAGCAGGCATGGTCTTCTCATGCTCAGGGTTTGTTACGTCTTTCTGGCTGACTGGAACTCCATTTTTATCCTTAGCTTCTTTCTTCAGAAGCCATTTACACAGAGCTTCTTTTCCACAGTTTTCATCACACACGCATTCTGAAAAGCTGGCACACAGCTCATTAGCTTTGCACACATCTTCCACTTTAAATGGGGCCTGGGGATGCTGAAGCAGCCAAGCATTTACAGCAGATGTAGTGGGTGATTTCTTTCCGTCAAGATGCTCATTCAGGCACTTCAGACTTCCCAGGTTCTCTATTTCCACGCTTTTGATCTGGCTGCCACAACAACTGGTACATGTTTCAGCTTTGAGGAGCCAATCATTCAAATTAAATTCTTCCCTAAAAGGTTTAAATTCATACTTCCATTTGCCATCTGAAGCACTACTTCCATTTTCTGTGTCAGGAGTAAGCAGCCAGTCAGAAAGGTCCATCTCTTCTTGTCCAAGGGATTCAAATTCCTCCACCTTTTCAACAGTGGAAAAGGACGAGCTGGAAGTAGAGGTGGAGTCCTTGCAGCCAGGGGAGTCTGTCTTCCCAGCAACATCATGCTGTTGATTCTGCAGGAGCCAGTTTTCCAAATCTCTCAGATTTCCCCAGGCTTGCTCAAAATAACAGACTTTGGAAGATTTAAAATCCTAGTAAAGACACATTGAAATGCATCTATTAGCACCAAAAGACAATGTTCAGTAACTGTTTGCACAGTTGCGGCTTGGAGCATCCTGACAGTAAGTGCAAAAGTATTAGCTGAACATGAGGCAAAGTGAACAGAATTACAGAAGGTTTAATTCCCACCATATTCACCACATTCAGTCAGAAACTGTGCCTTCCCCTTTACTGAAAGCTAGGTTAGTGCACAAAAGGCTTACCTGGCTGGGCTCTGACACACATTTTTGTGTAACCCATTCTTCAAGATTGGTGCTGGGAACATACGGAGCTGGGCAAACACCCCCAGGTCTGCTTCCAAGTAACCAGTCAGTGAGTGAGGCATTCATTGTCCCACACAGTGTTTTCTGCTGAGAAAGAATCTTCTTGGTTATGAGAGAGTCTAATTGCTGAAGCAATTCATGGTGAACATCAAAACAGTCATTCAACATGTGTCAGTACTTCCGAACCAAAAGAAAACCCAGTCCCTTCTAATTCAGGGTAAAGTAAATCTTCAATCACCTGCATGACCTTAAGCCACTGCACTGATAGATTATTTTGTGATCCCAGATTCTCCAGAGAGCAAATGACAAGAAATAGAAGCGACAACTTCTACAACACACAGCTCTAAGAGGTGTAACCCCACCATAACCCTCCTGACCACAATTCCCATTGCTAATTTGCTATCCTCCTTCACAGACGCTATTTCTCGGCAGAGCCCAACGTAAGATTTCCCATGAATTTCTGCATTAAAAGGAATTGGGATAGTTCCAAGTCCTGACTTGACAACATCAAGGAATATTCAATTAAAAAATTCTGACAGTTGCACTCCAAATTCACTTTCATACTATATTCTTGCATGTCTGCTCCTGGAGCAGCGAGAACATCAGATCACTAATGCTCACCACAGCGACTGTTACTGGCTACTCAAACATCTTAACAAACAAACAGAAGTCATCGCTCAAGCACGCTAACATACTGTGCTTGAATTCTCCTTTTTCCTTTAACACAATTAAACATTCACAGATACAATCTTACCTGCTCACAGTTCATGAGGGCACAATTCTGCCCTGGGAACCAGGGAGAAGTATTCTCTCTCTCTGCGGTTTGCTGTAAGGAAAGAAAAGCAAAAGTTAAATTGCAGTTTTGTCCAGTTTCTAGGATGAATTCTACAATGAAGCAGAAGTAAAGCGCAGTTACAACTGGTCATTTTTTGTGGCTAACAGTTTTCCCAACATTTAAAAACAGAATGGAGAAAGATTAACTATAAAAATACTACCTTCAGTCCACTTCCTTCAAGAGAATATTATCTCCAATAATACAGAAGATACACTGCTTACATAAGAATCTCAAAATATTTGTATCACAGAAAGCCATCTATAGTGTATAACTATTAATATCTAAAGAAAACTAACATTAATTTTCAGTTCCTGGAATAGAGTAAGAATACAATCATCATTCCCTCAGCCTGACTGTGACGGGTTAGCCCTTGGCTGAGGGCCAAACCACACACACCAGCTCACACAGTTCCAGCCCCCACCCAATAACAGGGGAGAGAATTAAAGAGGTAAATGGAAGAGAGGACTCATGGGTTGAGATAAGGACAATAACTAAACTACAATAATATTGAAAATAATACTATATACAAATATTCAATGTGATACACAGTGATACTGCCCCCCCCCCCACCAGATGACCAAAGGCCCAGCCCACTCCTGGCCAACGACCCCGGAGGGAGAGATTAACTGTCTCTACTTAATCCAGGACACTGCCAAAATATATTAAAATAACATGTACATAACTAGATCTAAGCTCAGTCAAAATCAGAACTACACACAATAGTTAATAAACCACTGTGTATATATTATACAGCTAAAACTACATGACTCATAGAATCATAGAACGGTGTGGGTTGGAAGGGACCTTAAAGATCATCTAGCTCCAACCCCACTGCTATGGGCAGGGATACCTTCCAGTACACCAGATTGCTGTCTAATATACTGCGCTACTGCCTCAAAAAAAGATTTTTTTTTTCAAGTATTCCAACCCAGGAAAGTCTTGGTGCTTACCATTGTTTTAATTGAACCAAATGAGGTAATAGCCTGGCGAAGGTAAGATGTGTCAGCCTCAAAATTCAGCATAGAAGACTCCTCTGGTTTAAGAGTAAGACCTCCCAGTCTGTAGAAGTAAGATGATAGATAAAGAAAGAAAAAAAGAAAAAAAAAAA